>JAOUQW010000038.1:21561663-21580267 GCA_028565825.1 Olivaichthys viedmensis | reverse complement strand
GCATCACTCGCAGCTCAGCCGGTGGAAGATGTTTTTCTTATATCGCCCCTAAACTCTGGAATAGTGCTCCAGAGAACATTAGGAATACTTTATAGCTTTATAGGTGTTTTTAAATCCAGATTAAAAACATACTAGTTTAAGTTAGCCCATTTTTAGTTCTTGAGTCTTTTATCTTGTTAAATAGACATTTTATGTTGCATAGTACTAGATTTATAGTCAATTCAATAGTGATTGTACATTGGTTCTTTAATGTGCTTTAAATACTTTGTTTTGACTTTATTTTTTTTATATTTAAAGCACTTTCAAATGTTAAACTCAAAATGAAAAAGTGCTATATAAATAAAGATTATTATTGTTTGACATTTTCAAAATATGGAAGTGGATTTGCAGGTCAACTGTTCAATCACACCCTATTGTTGGCAATCTTGAACCTCTGGATCTAACTCAAGGATGATTAGAGGCCTTTTGATATTTTCAAACATGTTTGATTCTTATAACTGAAAATGTAAACAAGTCTTGTAGTGAAATGGTCAGCGAGGTAATTGAACAACTGAATAAACAAAAGCAAAAAGCATCTCACGTGTGCTGTGGGCTGCAGAAATGGAGGACAGCCTTGAAGAACTGAGAATGATGTCTGCTTTTTTCTAAACCACATCTTTATCTAGAGTTTGTTTTTGCTTCTTACGCCTGTCTGTGCATGAAAGGAATTGCACTGGTTCTCTAAAGAATTTGAAGGCTTGTGTGCCCTAATGGAACCCCCCCCCCAAAAAATTTTTTAATAAATTCTGGAGACAAAAAGTAAAATGCTCTCTGTTTTAGAAATGTCATGTAGTGCATGCCCATCTTAGGTGTTATCATCCATGTTAAATAAGAATTGTCAGCCTGTCTCCATTGTGCAGCCACGACATGCACCATAAACCATGTGTGGTATATTAAATGACCTCATCTGCCTCCGATAGGTTGAGTTCGGAAAGTGCATGACCTGCTTGATCTGCTTTTAACTCCTCGTCTCCCCATCTGGTTTCACTTTTATTCAAAGCCTTCCATTAAAATGCTGCTCTTGTCTGTAAAAAGACAATACAGCAGTGTCCATCAGATTATACGCAGAGCAGAGTCAAAGCTTTGAAAGAAGACAGAGTGACCCGTCATCCTCTCTCAGCCTTAAATAAAGCCCATAGCGCCTTGGCGATGTGGGTATTATGAAGAGGTACCCTGATTCAGTGGTTAGTAAACTCCTATGTAGTGCCTTTTCTTTTCTCCCTCTTTTTGCCAAATACAGGTATTAGAAGTGATTACACTATCCTGATTTAAGAAAGTGTGGTTATACCTCTCTTGGTCTTGTAAGGATTTGCCACATCGCTTCTGCACCAAGTGAAGCGACACTCGAGACCGACCTCCCAAACTGTCATAATCCCCAACGAGTACAGCCCTTGCCTTTAATCTGCCACTTTCTTAGGTGTTGCATATCAGAGAGAGATGAGACTCTAGCAAGCGAGACGGGGGCCTGATATAAGAGAGATCACACGGATATAAGGGTATCACACATCAAATGCTGCAGCTAGGCCCGCTCACATCAAAGAGTCGCATCTGGTTTGTGACGTGCCTGGGACCTAAGACGCCAAGTTCTTCTTGTGCCTGAAGGGTGGTGGAGCTGACAGTCACCCTTTTTTCATCCCCCTTTGGTCCTTGAGGGTGTACTTGCTTACCTGCTGAGCGGCATCACAATGTTCAGTGTGGCAATGTTCCGGCACAATGCCACCTACCTGGATGATTGATACAAGGCCTCTTTGTGGACGAGGGCTAGTGAGGTTCCAGCCTGGAGCAGGGTGGGATTTCTTGGCGCATCTTCCTGGTTGCCCAACTCTGCTTCTGGGGATCTACCACCATGTAGAGTTCAGTTTCAATCAATCTCTGATACTTTTGACAGTCTTAAGGGCCTTGATTAGCGGGATCAGGTGTATGTTAGGCCTGAAAGCAGGCTGCATGGTGGTAAATCTCCAGGAGCAAGATTAGATGATCATGCACTAGACTACCCAGGTCTTGGCCACAGAATCTTACATGATCATTGCTTGAGGGATTCGTCTTGTCTTTTTATGCATCACCTCATGGATTGTTCTTGCCATCTTCTGTTTCAATGGCAGATGCATTGTCCCATTTACAGGGTTCAGCACACATGCTGAGTGTACATTACATTTGATGCATCACTGTTTGTCAGCAGGAGCTTTTTAACTATTCAAATCTGCTATATTTAAGCTCTCGGACTGCAAAGGGCAGTGGTACCTCAGTGGTTAAGGTTCTGTGATGGTTGCATTAGTTTTTTAGTACCTCAAGGTCCTGACTTAAAATTCCAGGACTGCCATGAACCACTATTGAGCAAGACCCTCAACTGTTCACATTGGGGAATTGGATTTGAGCACTTGTAAGTTGATTTGGATAAAAACCTCTGTTAAATCAGGGGTTCCCACCCTTTTAACAACATGGACCGGACTGCAGCCCACAATGTTTTTGATGGACCAGTCCATGGCCCAGTTGTTGGGAACCTCTGTGCTAAATGAATAAATGTAAAGCTTATGAGGAAGAGTGTCAACTCATTAGTTTAACCCCTTATTCTACACATAAGGTAGTATTATAACTAAATTATAAGGCAGTGGCCAAAAGAATGTACGAATCAATGCTTCTTCTATAAGAGGCTGTAAACAGCAGCTGAGCTCCTATGCACATACTTCACTTCACTTAGTGAAAGCTGTCAGCACTCTGCTCTCTGAGGCGAATATCACCACAGCATGAGACGAGGACAAACTTGTCACTGATGCTATCAGCCAGTTTGTGCTTTGAAAGATGAACAGGATGTTGTAAAACACTGACAGATTGACATATTCAAATACGGCAGCTCGCGTGGCTGTGGCTCTTACGTCAGAGTGAGCTAACGCACACCTTTTATCTCGCTATCCCGGAAACGGGAAACAGCGATGCTATCTGCAGGCCTGCAGAGAAACAACATGCACTAACCTGATAGTTTATTTGCTCTTGGCCAGCAATCGTGGACCACCCTCGAGGAGAATCTCTCAAAATAAACACCCAGACACACACAGGCGTGGAAACATGGCTGACCATACCATGCTGTGCCAAATGCATAAACAGCAATGCACAGCCAGGCTGTTGGGAAGTGTGCTGTTGGCAGGCCTGAGTGTTTATATAGTGCGGAAGCCAAAGGAAATATTCACTAAGGCGTTCTTTGGATATATTGTTACCTATTAAGTGGGTATAATGAGTCTGTCGGCACCGAAACCCAAAGCCCTGCTTTAAATGTTTTATTGGGCTTCACTTTTGCAAGTGAATGTTGCCTCTTAATCTGCCTGGGGAGTTTACAAGCCCTTTGCTATTGTGAACTTGTGTGGAACCAAAGGGAAAATGGAGATTCCGGTGCTGTCCTCCATATGTTTGGGTTCACACTGTATTTTGTGTGAACTGGGGCTTCAAAGAAGAAGCTTTTGGTGCAAAGTGAGACTGGTCCCCTTTCAAGAGAGTTCTTTTTATAGTGTGCTAGTCTACCTAGCCTAGCAGAAGCAAAGTAGGCCACTGGGCTGCCTTTGATTTCAAGTAATAGTCCTCCATTTTTTAACCTAATCTCCATTTTACAGCATCTGTAGCATATGTGTGAATACCATGGACAATAACTGTGACACGTTTCCATGTACTGAGAAGCTCGAAACTCGCTCACAGGGGCAGATGTTGATTTCCATTAATAAACAAATTATGCAGCTATACAACGCAAATTCAAAACTACAACCGTTACAGTCCATCAATAAAGGTTTAAGGATGAGACGGACATGAGAGAAAATCTTACCGAAGCTGTTCTTATGTAGTTTTATCCAACCTTTTAACACTGGAGCAATACAGTAAAAAGTCATTCTGTTTACTTGCACTTTCTTGAAGGTTTTGTGATATCCATGCACCGTCAGACCCACACAACAATGACTGTAAAACCACATATTCTTCCCCCTGAAAATGTAGTACCATGTCCGAGAAGACGAATTATACAGATTTAGGAGCTTCATTTACAAATACATTTGACTGAAGAATTTAAACGTTAATTGACGGAGTTGAACAACTGTTCGTAGGGTTCCATTATAAGTGAGTTTCGAGTGAACTGTTGTTTTTTTCCCTCACTACAGGGAAACGTGTTAAAATTCTTGTCCTTGGTAATTGCCCATACGCTACAGATGTGGTAGATAGAGTATTCCCTTTTAGTTGACATTCATAAAATTTAAATTGTAGTTTCAATTTTGATTCAAATTGGCCCCTTAGGTCAAACATGAGAGAAAAAGAGAGAAAAGACATGACACATGAAGACTAGCTGGGTTCATCCTAATTGTATACGTGGCAATCGTGATGACAGCAGTTTGCCATAAGACAAATTCAAGTAATCTTGATGATATATGACCTTACATTTACATTCAAAACGAAGATAATATCGTTTTCATCTCTAAAACGCTGGGTCGTAAACACGTCAAAGATTTCCATTTAGCACGACATAGCCTTTAAAGTTCAAATGTGGAAACCCGGAGGCCCCATGTTGACACTCTGTCTTTGGGTATCACAGTTCACAGTAGTTTATAACCCTGCCTGCTCACTGAATCACAAACATATACACATAATACGGCTATAATATCTCCATTTGACCCCTAGCATGTTGTTACTCATAGCGATGTTTAGTGATATGTTTTTTGAACCCTGGTTCCTGGCAGAGCACCTGGCTGGCACCTGGTTGACAATCTCGAATTCCCATACATCATCAGACGAAGTGCTATTCGATGCCTTGATTGTATTTGCCTTGGACATTGTTCTGGCTTTGATGGTGAATTGAGGTAATTATTCGAGTCTGTACACTGCACAGGAGACAACCAGTGCAACAAGAGAAGCTTGTTTGTGTATGTATGTGTGTGTGTGTGTGTGTGTGTGTGTGTGTGTGTGTGTGTGTGTGTGTGTGTGTGTGAAACGCACTCCTAAACAAGAGAGGGCACAGCACAGGAGCTAAGCGCAGGATAAATAGCCCAATTAAATGCCTCCTTTATGGTTTTCATCAACAATGCACTTTGCAGGCATTGTACTTCCCTCTTTCAGCTCCATGAATAAGGCCGGATGTGTAAATGAATCGGGTGAAATAGAAGCAGGGTGCTGCTGTTGTGTTTTTTTTTTTCCTCTCTCTCCCTTCTCCCTTCTCCATCCTGAAATCACTAAACAAAAATAAACAGACGGAGAACACCTGAGAGGTGAATGAAGAGGATTTGTTCATTTATGAACTCTGGGTGGGGGGGACGGAAGCAATTAGGGATTTTAAAACAAGCATGATTCATTTAACTCTGTTAAATCATGGTTAACCCTTGCCTGTCTGGATTTAGTGAATGAATAGGGGGTTTTGTACTGGATGGCTTTGTGTTTCTGTGCATTTTGAGCATTTGCTTGTTTTGTGTTCGTGATTGTACTTGGTTTCTTTAAGATGGACAAACAGTTCGAGCTAATTAACACATGATCAATTACAGTTTGGATAAGTAAACTGGGAACTGGGCAAATCTATAGTGAAGTGCTTCTGGATCTAACTAAAGCCTTTTCAAAGCCTTTTAAACTATGAGGGTATAAAAGAGTTTTACAGGCATAAAAAGGCCAAATAAAAAGACTGTTAAAAAGACGTTATCTTGGGAAGTCTGGATTCTGCAATTGAACTCTTGATTTAAACCACACGTATGTCTCACACATAAGGGACTTCATTATAAGCTCTTGATTTTGAAAGATTTTGAAAGCTGTTTTCTGACACTCAGTTTTCTCCAGCTTCCTCATAAAGATTTTTTATTGCTATGAGAATTACGGAAGGATCCTCTCCATGCTATACGTGGGAAGCCAAACTGGAGTTCAGGTAATCCAGGATTTTACCCAGAGAGCTCTGCTGGAAGGGACTAAGAGAGGATCTGCGACTTTATTCCTCTTTATTATCACACAGCTGACTTCTTTCTCGCAAATCATTAAAGCTCCAGGGCCAAACTGAGTACCGCTTCTATTGTCGAGACAAGGGGAGGTACAGGTCCCTCAGCTCAAGCCCAAGCCAGCTTTCGAAGTTAATTGTTACGCAAACTCAGTCCATATCTCTGGCTTTTAATTACTCTCTATGAGAAAGCAATAAAATAATCACATTCCATTCTCACTCTCTCATGGACCAGCCAAGACGGGAGAGAAGCCAGATGTGTTCAATATAACCACTCTTAACGCGGGCCTAATGATCAAGCGTGCAAGTGCCTGCTCCGTGGATTTGTTATTGTTGAAATGGCCAAATATGTGCCAAAAATAGTTTCCATTTATCCAGGAAAGCTTGCAGTCTCTTTGGAGTGGACTCTTAACCTTTTCTTTTCATTCTTGCCCTCACTCTCAAGTCTGGCATTATGTTTATGTCGTAATAAAATGTACAGTGCAGGGACTCGGTAGATATTACACCCCAGTTTTGTATGGAAGAGTCAAAAATTGGATATGAATAATTCATTTTATTTAATGAGGCCATTTCCTATAATTGAAAACTTATATATTCTGAAGGACAACAGCTGGCCTCTTCAAAAGAACGCCCTCTTCTCACGCACTTTTTGTGCTTTTTGACGCACGTCAAGTTCGGAGTCTCTCACTAATGCAGATGTGCACAAAGTGAATTGTATGAAGCTTTATGAGCTTATAGTTTGATTTAAATAATTAATTCATGAAGTTATGATTACAGGGATACGCTCGCCGCGCATTTAAATGATTTTTCTAATCTTCAGTTAGCTTCCTAAGCAAGCTGTGACATTTGGGGAATTTATTTTTTCCTCTCAGGTTCTTAGTCTGTTTGCTTTTGCAACGCATTAAGAACTTTGTCAGGCCAAAATATAGACATTTCATAACGTCTTTCTCACATATTTGAATCTTTGGGCTCGCTGGGTAATCCGTTTCTATAGCAGGGTCCTCCGGCTAAACTCTGGGACCTAAAACCAATAGCTCCCGAAGTTATCTTATTGGCTTTCCTCTTGCTTTAAATCCTGCAATCTGTTTTTTCCATCAGTATTTCAGAATTCCATCCAATCCAGTAGGATTGAAAAAACAGTTCCTTGAATTAAATCTGGGCTTGCTTTTATAAAGTTTTCCGCAGTGGGAACGTTGATCGGGGGATTTGCTTTAGCTTAAATGCGGAAAAATGAAAAAACCCTTGGTCCACTTTTATGAAAAATGAACCCTGAAAAAAAACTATTGGTATTCAATCTGGTAATGATGTTTTGTGTACAGTCGGTGTCAAGAAACAGGCTTTTAGCATTAATTCATAAAGAATAAAGAATGTCCAACAGGAAAAGTTAAGCACCCACACATCCGTCCGCAGTGTTTCAGTGGAGCGTGACTGGAGTTGGCTCTCGTGTTAAAAAAAAAAAGAAAAGTGTGTTGAGTGCGGGACAGTGAGAAAAGCCGAGCCAGACAGTTTCGGCCTCTGCTAACAAAGGCATACTGTCCAGACACTGGGTATCACTCAGCGTCTGGCCTGCGGTTGGATTCGACTGTCATATGCATTATGTACTGTACTACCATGACTGCTCTTAGAAAGACAGACGGACGGAAAGGCCGATAATTGGTCATGAAAAGAGCAACTCCAGTGCATATATAGCATATGGAGACTGTATGCTAGTCGGAGCAAGTCTAAACCAAAATTAGTTATCTAAACAATTTAAGGGTGCGCTACGGTACCCTAACCGTTCTTGTTTTGTGTTGCATGACTTGGAGGGTACTGTACCTGTCTTGATTTATTTATTTTTTTCTGGTAAACTTTTGACCACAAAGATTATAATGAAGTGTTTCATTTCTGGAAAACGTCTGTTTTGTCCTTAGAAAGAAAGCAGAAAGGTCTGAGAATGAGTGGTGCTACTGCCCTAGGGGAATCTCTCTCTTGTTCTGACTTTGTCCCTGTCTTTTTGTGTCGTACCCTCTCTCTGTCTTACTTTCCTCCTCTTTCTCTCTCTCTCTCTCTTTATGAAGCTTGGAATGTCGGCCTTCCCTGCTTAACCACAGACACTTTGTTCGCTTTCTGCAGAAGAAATTTCTGCCGCCGAGCGGACGAGGCCTCCCCAATAGGTTGAGTACCGCAGCAGGGAACATCTTCCTTGTACTTCATCTGTCTCCTCTAACGGCCCTCCTGGGATGTGCATCCGTCACAACGTTCCCAGGACATTTCATGATGTGACTGAGACGTAAACTGCCAGAACAAATGTGGTTGTGCATCAGAACCAGGCCTCTGAAGGCAGAAAGTGGGATGAACCGCGTCTCCTACTGCTGTGTGGTATTCGTTATCTAAACCTCCGCTCCAATCCTGAGCCGTTATTTGTGTAAAGCTCCTTTTGTTTGTGGGTGGGGTCGATACTGCAATTAAACAATCTCCTGAAGATGCTTTCGGACCTCCGCGAAGTGGAACATCTGCTATGCAAATCCGCCCGTCCCGCAGGTTTCGCTCATCACTCATCTCAGTCGGCTTCGCAAAGCCTTGCCTAGGCTTTTCATCCAGCCAGAAGTTTGTGGCTCTGTTATTAATGAGAGCCAAGTCTCGGTGTGTGCTGCTCCAGCATCGTGGGAGAGATCCCCTCAAGTGTGTGTGTTTGTGTTTGCTTCAGTCTTGAGATCTACCTGTGTCCGTTTATACCTAATCAGTCTTCAGTGTAAAGAAATCAGGGGAGGCACGGCTCCAGATGGACCGTATTAAAGTGCACATAAACCATCTTGTCAGTGTGATAGTGCGCAATCTAAGTGCACATGGGTTTCATTTTGTGAAGCTGGTGTTATGATTGCTTGTCTTTCATGTCACTTTGGACTGTTTTGGGGGGTTTTTTCTTCCTTTTTTGTGTTCTTGGCCAATTGGAGGTCGAAGGCATTAATTGTTTGACGTGTTAAGGTAGAAAGTAAAATAGCGTCTAATTGAGTATTGGATGAAAACCTGTACACTTGGATATGGGTTTACAAGAATAGAAACCAAGAGGGCAGTGGTTTCTACCTGTCTCATGTGGACCGGGACTTCACAAGTTGTGGAAGCTTTGATATCTACCTGTGTCTGTTTATACCTCATCATCTAATGTAATTTTCTTTAAAACCACCAAGTAGCTTGTTACTGTAGGGTCGCTTTAAACAGAGCGACACCATCTAACAAGTCAATGAACAAGTAAAAGCAAAACTGAGAGTCAAACCACTACGACAAACAAAGAATGAGACGGTACTGAATGTAGCCATCGGTCACCACATAATTGCTGCTTAATTTATTTAGCTACCACCATTTTAAAGCACACTGTCAGGAAAAAAAAAAAAGTACTGCACAGGTACAAACGATGTAAATATACCCGCAAAGGTACATCAGTAGTCCTTAAGGTCCAAGTATGTCCCAGAAATGAGCTTTAAAGGTACACTACATCCTAACTAAAGGTGCTAATGGTGTACCCTTCAGGGTACCACCACCCCAGCGACAAGTTTTCATAACCTTCGTATACCTTTTTTATGTCATTCTGCAAAACAGACCACCTCTCTTGCTAACCATATGGAATTTTCCCCATACAAAATAATATACTTGATCCCATTTGGTTTGTGGTTGACTAATACAAACTGCTCAGCATTATATACCAGCTCTCTGAATGATCAAGGTCACACACCACCCTGCCATATTGGCTTGGACTGAAACAAACCGAACAGCTGAAAAGCAGTGAGGAATCTGTGGTCTCTTTTATTTCCTCCGAGAACTGAGGTTACACGCCAAACCAGGCGATTTGTATCCTTCAGATGCCGTACAATAACCAGTCTGAGCTCCGACAGCTTCGGGAAAATGGGTGTGTAATTTATACTGTAAATGAATGATTCTGACAATATGAACTGGCGCTGTATCAGACAGCTTTGTAATCGTGCAGTGACATCATGCATGTGTTCTTTTTAGCTTGAACAAAATGGCTGCGTTATCCAGTTATGATTTTGTACTGCACTCTGGATCAACTTTTGGGGAAACGTTACAGAACGCTACGAAGCCTGTTGAGCCTTAAAGGACGAAATGTTTCCCCTAGAAACATTTCGGCCTTCTGATCTTCATTGTCACTGTTCCGATGGACAGACTGCTTAGGTTTCAACTCATCTGTGGCAAAAATTGAAAACATAACCGGGCCTGTGCAGTTTTGTTTTTTACGCTTCCTTTAAAGTCTGCTCTCTGAGTGAAGGGAGACAAATCAGACTTTTCAAGATTTAACCGAACACCTCAAACCTTCTGGAGCCGCAATAGCAAAGCAATGGGAATGTCAAAACACGGCTGTTTTTACCATAATCTCTATTGTGCCGTGTTCTTACCTTTCACCGGGATTTCAGATGGAATATGTGATACTAGATTTCCATACTCATAGAAATGCCATTCTTGCAACAAACGCAGATGTTTCTAAGGTATCGATACTTTCATTATGGTTGTGTGGAGCACCTAGGTCCAAATAATGACATGATTTAAAAGGAGCAAAAACATGACTCCTTTCTTGGAAGCTCCTTTCTCTTAGTTACAGGTGGCCCAAGCATGTGGTTTGCCACCACATGTGAATCCTTTTTTTTTCTTTCTCTCAGGCAAAAGATTAAGCCTAGTCCGACCGACACTTTCATGGACTTTCCAAAGAAAATTGTCATGGAGAGCGTAATCTACATCAGGCCTAACCTGTATCTGGAGAAGTTGCCTTTGATGTCTTTGTAGATGCTTTCAAAATGGTGTCATTTTTACTTCACTTCCTGTGTGTGTTACTTAGATGAGTCAGCTGAATACTTATCTACTCTTTTAGCAATTATCCGCTACGCTCATAACATACACAAATCCACCCTGTAGGAACGCCAGATTCCATTGCTTGCCCCTCTTGCCAAGTTCTGTGAGTAGCTCCATAATTGTTTTACTGTGTGTTAAAAGATTGGTGTCCTTATAATTGCACACTTACTCATCGCTCTCTCTTGCCCCGCATAAGAGATATTAGTGTTTAGGCGTGTGACGGATGATGTTGTGATAGGTTATTGCAGAGCAGGTTGGAATATATTCGCCAAAACCCCAACTGAGCCTTACTAAGCAGTCCTTCGGGGACTCTTTGACTGACGTGATATCAGAAGAGCAAGAAACTCCATGACAGGCTGGTTCACACCATCACCTAATGCTCATGGTGCATCCAAATCTGGTACATTTTTTAAATATATCCCCAGTTCATCACCCTGGTAAACTATAACACCCAGAAGTCTTTTTTGCAATCGAGTATCACCTCAACAGCATGTCAGCACCTTGCAGAAACTGGCCATAGCTTACACTTCTTTCTCCATTTCAACAACATGTAGCCCAAGGCACTCGCTAATGCCTCTCATGACGAAGAACACAGTTTGTGAACTTCTGACCCAAACGTCTAAGATGGTTTGGAGACACACAAGGTGTTCCTCCTTTAAAACTGCTTTTCTTTGCACTTTCTGCACTCTACATTTTGATCTGTGAAGTGCTTCCATTGTCTTGAGGTTTCAAGTAGACAAAGGGACGGTGATTGAAACTGACACTGGAAATCAGTATACGGGGTTCTCACCCCGCGCTTTTCCCACTGTGTCTACATCACAGGTTTGGGGACAATGGGGCATTGTGTGCTAGCCATTCAATCCAGTGTGGCGCACTAGCTCTGACAGTGAGTGATCGCATAAAAATAATGATGTCACTGCAACCGCTTAGCCAGGAAAGAACAAAGGAGTACCTGATCTGGGCCTGGATTGAGTAAGATCACCAAAGACTTTAAGGGGAGACGAGTATGAAAAAATACATGGTTTTACTGAATTGAGATGCTCTGTCTAGTGGTTAGTGGGTGTTATTAAAGATGAGTTTTTCTCAAGCCAGAGTCTGGAAAT
The DNA here is from genome assembly GCA_028565825.1 of Olivaichthys viedmensis. Classification (NCBI taxonomy): domain Eukaryota; kingdom Metazoa; phylum Chordata; class Actinopteri; order Siluriformes; family Diplomystidae; genus Olivaichthys; species Olivaichthys viedmensis. The sequence goes on along the minus strand of JAOUQW010000038.1, from coordinate 21,568,345 downwards.
GTCTGGATGCCTTTTTTTTTCTTTTTCTTTAAAAAAAAAAAAAAAAAAACATCTGTTCATCCGACAAAATTATTTTATTGTGTATAAACTATGCATGTAAACAAACCATTGACAGGTTTTATATGTCGTTCTTTATATCACTTCTGGTTGATACTTGCATTCAGAGTCCTGTTTGTTAACACAATACAAAATACATGCCCATCTGTCTAATTTCAAGAGCCGCCACGCCAAGCTTCTCAAATCCCTGATTACGGTGTTAATGCGAATATCTTCCATTAAAATCACCACGGAGTACTTGTATAAATCAGTGTTTTACTATATACCTACTCACTCAGTAAGAAACCATGTCAATGAGGTATTATCAGGGCAGGGTCTGATTGTGGTTTTAATCCCTCCAAGCTTGACTGTAACACAACTGCAACAGTTTAAACTGCGTCTTGTCATCAAGCAGCAAGTAGCAGCGTGAGGGACTGCAAACAAAACCGCGGACGCTCTTCCCCATTCCTGAGGAGATAAAACAAAATCAGTGCAGAGACATCGAGGCCAAGTATTTAATAAATGTGAGGCGTAGTTCGAGTGCAAACATCTGGAGAGGCCTAGTGTTCTACAAATGGATGTGAACGCTGAAGTGTGAACAGTAATTTACTAAAAAACTCCATCCATCCATCCATCCATCCTATGCGCCTGTCTCCGATTAAAACCTTATGACTGTCAAACCCAATTAACAGTTTGAAACCACTACATCAATAATTACACTAGTTTTTTCCTCTCTTTGCATGCTGCCACATTTTAAGCATACCATTAACATACCACAGGGAATGCATTATCATGCTTTATCGTCGACTATACGGTGGATTCGGTGGAATTATGCGAAAATCGCAGTCTATCGTGAGCGCAAGAGTGTCGGAAGACGAGCATAAATCGAACAGGCAGCCCAAACCTGGGATGTCTCACAGTGCTATACATGTTGAGATGCTGTAATAGGATTTCAATATAAAACCATGCAGATATTCCATTCTGAAATGAGCCATATTGAAATTGGCCACGGAGGAATGTCATGCCCCAGGTGATGCTGAAACATGGGCCATTATTCTTCTGAAGGCCCACCAAGTGGCTTTTAATGACCCATAGGCCGTAATGACATTAGTGTTCTCGAATGATGATGCCATGATGTGTGTTGGACTAAACAGCATTTCAAGGATGAGTGACTGCTTAAAATGTGCTGTGGAAAACCGCACATTGAGGATGAGTGACTTCACAGGGTTGGTTGCACCATGATGAATACTCTGGATGTCCGACACCCACGCTGGTCTTAAGTCTGAGTGAATGGGAGGTGCAGTCACAAAGACCAGATCCATCCGGCAGTGCAAGTCTGGGACGAGACAGCGCCTTCAGGGATCTTTGGTTGCTCGAAACCTCCTTTCATGTGGTCATTTCTTGTCTCAAGAGAGGTCACTGTTATCGCTTGCATGATCTGAGTCATTCAGGAGGTTTGTCACTTGGGGCATTCATGCCTCGACCGCTGCTTGACTTGTACGAAATGGCCTAATCCATCTTCCAGGGAAATGAGAGGACAGGACCAATTAAAGGCCAGGAGGTGCTAGTCCTTACCCAGAGCATCCTCTCCTTCCAGTCCAGTCCCTGAGCTACAGTGAATAGGGGGACCTCATTAGCCAGCTGGCCTGTTCGGATTAAAGCGTGAACAATAGACGACCACAATGGCTACGCCCCAGATCGGATAGACACGTATGTAGTTTCTGACATGTAAAGAGAACAATGGTCTTTTCATTAGCACTTCCTATGTCCAAAGGCATGTCAAAGGCATAGCTTCTAAAAGCCGAGAGTCATAGGCTGTCTAATGGTTCAGACTTGGTTTTGGTCCTGTTCCTAGCCTGCACTTTGTGGCTGTTTTGGTGTGTTTTTGTGCTCCACATCAACTTCAAATGATTCCCAGGATTCAGTAGAATTGCCTAGTGTTTGACTTTCTTTTCTTTTTTTCTTTCCTTTTTTTTTACCTACAAAACAAGAAATATTCCGTGGAGGAAATGGCTTAGCAGGAAATGTTAATAATGCAAGGCTTCTCTTTGAAACATTGTATACTTTTGTTTATGAATTGCAAATAACGCCCTGAATTTCGTCTATTATTTTATGCTTGGCAAGAGTTAAAACAATGCTCCTTTGCATTCGCCCATATCTAAATGCCATTGATTCTTATCAGAACTTTTATGGAAAAATGAGTTACTCAAGTCAAACAAATGTTTCAGCCACAAGTCTGTTTTCTCTCATTTGTGGAAAATAAATTAGGGGACTGGTCATCAAGCGCTGGAACTGACCCAGTTTGCTTAATCAGAACCATAGCTCGATTTCAGGCAATGCACTGTGAATGCAGCATTATGCCTCAGCCAGTTTTCTGTTGCCGAGTCTTCTCTTGGTCTTGTGGCCTGCTGTGATACACGTGTCGAATCACCTGCTTCATATGGCTGGAAATGGATCACACATGTCAGCCCATGGTGATCGGAAAAAGGGGAAAGTTGCATTTTGAACAAAGTGTGCTCTTCGAGTCACATAAAAGTCATAAAAGCACGGGTGTGTTCACGGCGATGGACCACCAACCACACGTTATTAGAAATAACTGGAAGTCATCCCGTGACTAAAACTGACTTCGGGGATGAAGTGATTGTGAGTGTGTGTGTGTATGTGTGTGTATGTGTGTAAGAGGGAAAGAAGGACTGGGAGGGTGACGGAGAGATGAGAATGAGAGCCTTAAAGGAGTCACTTTCTGAATCACTTCCTCACGGCCTATGATCATTTTTCAGTAACCAAGCTGCAATGTGATTTTAACATGTTTAAGTATCAACACGGTCTCATGATTGCAAATTTGAATTCACACAAGCCAAGTCATTAAAAGTTATAATTGGTTAAGGATTGGATTATGGGCTGGGTCAGCTTGTCATACAACTTCATTCCTATGAAAACACTCTCGCTTATTAAAATTCCTGAACAGTTTGCATGAGACTGGGTTGTAAATATGGGCTTAGATGTCGGAAGTGTACTCAGTCAAACTGAGAATCATGGTGGGCTGAATGTAGCGCACGCAGTATCCAATCCTCACCGTCCTCACCATGATGGACACACACATTGATGCTGACTGTGTGTCCGACCCGTTCGGAGAAAGTTGCCATCAAACTGTGTGATCCATTAATAAGAACCAGTTCGGTCCACTGGGGTGAGAAAGCTTGCAACAACAACAGATTACATGAAAGGCGGTGGCCACAATTACTTAACTGAGTTCTTGGCCTTTGAACCGGTAGCGAAGGCTTTTAAAAAGGCTTGAAAGCATACGTAATCCTGCCTCGCGGGTGTCCGCATGAGTCTGCGGCGTCTCGCTTTCCATATGATGCCTGCAGATGGGACACATGGTGTTTGTTTGTTTAGCGGTGCACACCGCTTGGCGCTCATTGAGGGCTCAGTGTTGGTCAGCGACTCCACGGGCTTTTTGTTCTGGTTTTATTTTTTTAAGATAGCAGGTAATATGCAAATACTGACCTATGGCAATGTTTCTATTAAGCAAAATGAATAACAAGAGACGGCTCAGTTAATTGTTTGGACGCAAAAGGACATGAGAGGATTTGACAAATGGCTGTAATTAAAGTCATTAAGTGCTACACAGCTTGTTGACAGACCCAGGGGAGCGCTGTTGTCACCTGAGCAGTGCTTATCTCGCAGACATTATCTGCGATTGGTTAGATAGATAAGATGAACTTGAAGTGAAAATATACTTCAACACCCTGCGATTTATGATGTTTTTTTTACGCAGGCTATTGTTTACCCTGGAATCAGCTTCAGAGCGAAAGGAGGTGATCTTTGATGTCAATATGGCTCTCGTTATTGCTCTATAGTTGGCCTAAATCGATAACTCGCCTGAGCTCAAAATGTTTATACGTGAGAGCATAAACATTGCACAACAGCGATCAAAACTCAATTATATTACGAATGCTGGGAAGATGGGTGAATCTTGCAGCGCCACTTCCAAACTTCACTGCTAGCCAAATAAACAGGCCCACAAAGACTATCATCGCGCAGAGCTCGGCCAAATTCTACTGAGTGGGCCTTCGTTCATGTGCTGCATCCGGGTCGCCATTTTACGGAGTCCTTTTCAGTGAGGATGAACACATAAACACATCTCTGACACTGAAGAGTCATCCGAGTCATTACTGCACAGATTTCAGCCAAAACCATGTAGCTGTCAGGACACTCTTGACAATCTCCTGAGTTCTGGGTTTGAAACCAGGACGTGCGCATAAGGGGGAAAAAAATAAATTGATCTCCAGATTCAGTTGATTCAGTAATAAAGTCGTGACTGGTTCTTGTCATTGACCCCCCCCAACCACTCTGAAGTCGATTTCACATGGCAGTTGTTTGTAATGAAAGGCTTTGCGGATTTTCTTTCCTCAGAGCCGTGTGTCATTTTTCGGCCTTTCTGCAGGAGCTTTTCCACTGTTTCCTTTGGTAATTCTGCCTTTAAACAACAGCTGGTCTGGCTACAAATATATGAGGCAAATCACATTCATATTACACAGTCATATTTGAGGGCTATTGTTTGCTGTTTGACCGCAATGTGCTTTCCATTGAAACCGCACAAATGTCCCAATGAAATTGTCACTAGGGTAGTGTTTCATTTGTTTATTTATTTATTTATTTTTGTCCATTTAGGATTGCATGTCTGATCGACTGTTATTCCAAAAGAGTTAAGGTCACTTTTCACTTCGTATACCTTCGCATGCCAAATCCAACTACACAACTAAAGTTTACTTATCCTCCAGCCCTGATGCAAAACGCCAAAACCATCACGTGATCCTGACAAACTATTTTGAGACCGTGGAACAATCAAGTGGTCTGTCTGTCCCTGGGGTTTGTTTAGAGTGTTTCTCTGCTTTAACACTCTTACATGAGCTTATTATTGTTAATTGCTTGATAAGTCAGGATGTTGGCACAGGCCAATATCATAACGAATTTTTAAGACACATATATATATTTATAGATCTATAAAACACACCTGAAGCTCTCTAATTAGTGTCTTCATAGTGCTTTAATTTGTGGCTTCATAGCTCCTTAATTAGAGGTTGGCTTGAATTGAATCAAAACTTGGGAAAGCGGGTAGCTTGTTTTGTGCCACTATATAAAGGCACGATCACAAGTCACGTGCTATATTAGAAATCCGGGTGGGTGGATACTAACGCATGCTTTCTCCCGCAGGTGTAGACATCGCATAATTTTTAAACTGCTGCTCATGAATGAGGTCGGCGCAAAGCGCCAATCACGTGTACTGGAGCTAACAGACTCGCTGAGCAACAGGGGAGGGTGGAATCCTGTCTTTCCCACCCAAAGAGCAGAGCCAATTATGCTTAGAACCCCGCCCATGAATGGCTGCGGCATCTTCAGTCGCGATCTCCTGACTGTAGACAGCAAGATAGTTAGTCCTAGAAAGTTGGAGCCCTTTCCTACACATTTTAAATAAAGCTTTAATAAATCCACCCTTCCTTCTTCTCATCGCATTCTTATAAACTTGTAACAATTCGCACGACTCAATTCAAATGAAAAGGTTATGAAGGTTAAGGTTAGGGTTAATCTTTTCTTACAAAATTGCACCAAATCCAACCACACTGCCTTCGCTCGCTCTAATTCATACAATGTTTTTTTGTCATGAGATCAGGCCTCATGTACTGTCCTGACGTTTTCCCAAATGATTGACGGCTATCCCAAAATAATTAATGACACTTTGAATTCTTGTAGAGCATGCAAAATCCAAATTACTCTTAGCAGAGAAATGCCTGAAATGTACTTTTCATTGGTTTTGACACACAAACTAAAACCAAATCCATGCCATCATTCTATCAAGCTATTTTAGATAGATAGATAGTTGCACATACCACACATATTTACACAGGCACACAGTGCATAAACACCAGTGATCTTATATGGTTTTGAGCTCCAGACCTCTTTCTGCAGCTGGCATACCTTCATGCAGAATTGATTTAGTCCCACCCCAAAATTGAACACAACTAATTATGCTAATTATGTTTATAGGTGTGTGTGTGTGTGTGTGTGTGTCAGTTTGTCATTTTGGGCTGGATCTAAACTAGCTCTAGTGGCTCTTCTGGAGGAGGTTTGGAGATGCCAATGGTCTTTACTCTGCATAACCATAATTTTTAACGTCCTTTGCGTTACTACGCCAGAATTCAGAATACATAAAACGTGCATTACATATAAAGTATGTGTATATATATGTACACAAAGTGTAGAAACACAATTATGTGTGTTCAATTTTAAAATGAATTCTGCACGGAGCTATATATATATATATATGGTTATGTAACTGAACGTAACTAAAACTAGAAACCCATGGGCTACAAACAGTACGTGTGCGTGTGTGTGCGTGTGCGTGCGTGTGCGTGCGTGTGTGTGTGCGTGTGTGTGTGCATGTGTGCGTGCGTGCGTGTGTGTGCGTGCGCGTGCGTGTGTGTGTGTGTGTGAGCGCGTGCGTGTGTGTGTATACGTGTATGTGTGTGTATGTGTGTGTGTGTGTATACGTGTGTGTGTGTGTATGTGTGTGTGTGTCTCTGCGTGTGTGTGTGTCTCTGTGCGTGTGTGTCTCTGTGCGTGTGTGTCTCTCTGTGTGCCT
>JAOUQW010000038.1:21373857-21387307 GCA_028565825.1 Olivaichthys viedmensis | reverse complement strand
TGCTGAAACTGGATCAGTCGTATCCAAAGCACGATCAGGCACAGACCAAAAGTGATCACACCATCAGAAGAGCAATAATGGGCATTACAGCTCAATTTACTCAGTCAATTAAGGATGCGGTGGCTGGATTTACGTGTGTCGGAGAAAGCACATGCCACTCTTTACCTTCCAAGACTGGTAACTGTCGTGTGATAGGGAGACAAAGCTCATGGGTGGGCATTGGCTATGACTAAACTAAAAGAAAATTGGGTAAAAATAAATAAATAAATGTATCATTCATTGGGCAGACACTTTTATCCAGAGCAACTTGCACGAGAGGCAGGACACAATCCAAGCATATGGCTGTGAGTTAAGGGCAGAGGCCCAACTGGTTCTCTGTCAATGACAGGATTTGAATCCAAACTTCTGGTGTAGTGGTTTTGGGAATCGACATTTTCGCTTGTGTACAAGCAGACAATCAGGGGTTTGATTTAGTTTAACATCGAACTATAAAACAATAAGCAAGATAATTATTGTGAATGAGGATCATAAGAACAATGAGTCAGGCGGACTGTAATGGTGCACACGCTTTACTTTGGCCTGGTTAACCTGTCTCCACACCAGAGTTTCGCTCTGGGGAAACTATAACAGATAGATCACAGCATGTGTTTATCATCTACCATCTATTAAAAATCTATATTTGGGTTCCTGAGTGACGCAAATGTCTAAGATGTTGCCCTATTGTTGGGAGATTGAAAGTTTGAATCCTGATGATGCCACAGCCATCGATAACCAGGAGTCCAATAGAGCCCTGCTCTGTGAGTGGGAAAGATGGCCTTAGTTTTCCTCTCCCTTTGTCAATGCTAGCCAATCGCAGGTGTATGTCTCTTCATGTAAACAGAATAGGGTAGTTAGCGCTCTCCTATCCTGTGGTGTTATAAAAGCAGCAGTTTGAAATTAAGCAGTGGCTGGATTCACATGTGTCAGAGGAAGCACATATTAGCCTTCACTCTCCAAGATTGGTAGCTGTTGTGCGATAGCGGACACTCAGCTAGTGGGTGGGCACTGGCTACAACTATACTGAGAGAAAGTTGGGTAAAACCACCCTATATTTATTCATGTATTCATTGCACGGACACTTTTATCCAAATCAACTTACAACTAAATCAGAACCAATCCAAGCATATGGCTGCGAGTTAAGGACCTTGTTCAAGGGCTCAACTGGTTCTCTGGCAGTCCTGGGATTTGAACTCAAAACTATTTGTTCACTTAACTTCTAAGCCACCGCTGCCCAAAGATTTCAGAAATGTTAAGACAAATGTTGAGCTATACGTACACAGCCTAAATCACATGGAAGGCATTGCTAATCAAGATTGTACTTGTTTTAAGGATGCAGCCATCCTGTCAGCAGAATGAAATTGTCTTTAGAGCATTGTTGCTTCTCAATTCTTTGAGTGAGAGAGATGTGGAGTTTTACTTCCCCGTGAAACTAGATACATCGGGCTAACTGATGAGAGGCACTTTGTCAATGTGTAATATTTGCCTCTATCACCAAAGTGACGCGTTAATTTGTAATAAAAACAGAGAGTTTGTCCTGCTGCCCGGGTGCATTTCTCGCTCTGTTATTTGGTATCTGGATCAGTTTTCATCTGCCATCTTTGTTAGTGTTGTACAGAATGACAAATTAGATACAGAGAGTCCTTTGGGTCTGGTAAGTCGCACTACAGCACTACACCATGGCGTTAGTGTGGCTGAAGAACACGTTCAGTTTGGACAAGACTGCGAACTGTTTCGCTGGAATCACTTAAAAAGGTCATTTAAAAAAGAATGATTAATTTGTTGGCCATCATTATATACATCCGGTAACCGTTCCCCAAGTGAAGCACGACTTTCATGCCTTCTCTGACCTTGAACTAAATATCCAAATACCACTAAGCACTACTCAATTCTGAGCAAACGGCTGTAATGAGTCTCCCTATTGATTAAACCAGTCATTGCGGTATAAAACGCCTGTATGCAGTTTAGGAAGCCGCCATCGCTCAGGTGTGGCTCGGTCCATTAGACACGACTTCTAAATGGCCCTGCCAAGGGACTGGAAATAATGAATGGGTCTCTCATAGTGCACTCTTGGAGAATATCCTGTCCATGAATTTAGATTGAGGCAAGCGAAGTAGGTTTATAAGCAGTGGAAATTTGCAAATAATGACCTGGGTGACAAGCTCCTTCCATCACGGCTGGCATTAATAAAGCATGCTGGAGGGTTAATGTACGCTGATTATGCACTGGCCAGCCAGCTCGATAAAATGTCAGCACGCTGCAGACCAATACGAGACACACTGTACTTTACATTGGGTGTTTCTCAAATCGTACCTTTTGTTCCATATGTAGTATACTAACTATGGATTCTGCCATTTTCTCGAGTCAACCAATTTAGGCTGAATCCCAAATGGTCTGTTGAACATATAGTGCACTACATATGATGTAAAATTAATTGCCTATATAGTCCTCCTACCTAGGAAGTAGAGGACCATTCATAGTAATTATGCTAGTGCTCTGGAATGTTTGCCACCTAATTACTTTCTACAATGCACCCCAAAACCCTATTTACTATATAATTAATGCATTGTCTTCCAATAACACAGTGCATTGTGGGTATTCTGTACTCACTATATGGCACATCCTTCGGACACGACCTACTGTGGTGCATTATGGTGCATGCATGATACTGTATGGATATTGTATGCTATGCTTTTGGACATGACTATAAAATATGGGAGATATAAAATAGGGAACTACATAGTGAATAGGGTTTCCGGACCAAACCAGGTCACTCACTTTGGTTCTACGGGTGGTAATTCACTACAAATGGAACGAGACGTTTGAGGCGAAACCATGGGTACGGAGATAGAATCAGAAATCTGAACTAAGATATGGGGATGGGAGGTCATCAGAGTTAGGAAATGAAGAGATGATTTTACACACAGCATTTACAGTGTTACAGTGTTAGGTGGAAAGAATCGACACATGTAGTGTTGAATTAGCAGAGCTCATTTGTGTCCAGCTGTGTTCATTCAATGCTGGGGATTTATCTGTGCACATACCTACTTTTACATGTATCTGTTTAACTGCTTTAAATGTTAGGTAGGGTCACCATACATCCATTTTTCTCCAGATATGTCCTCTTTTTGAGGCTTAATATATCGATCCGACCGAGATTTATAAGATTGAGGAATTAAATGAATTAACTTTAAAAATATGATTAGCAAAAAACCTAATAAAGTTTCATTACCCGACACTATAAGAGGTTTTCAGGGGTTCTTCAAAAAGTTAAGGGTTCTTAGCTTCCTAAAAGGCTTCTACTTGGAAACTTATCTGATAGGAAAACACTTAATTGCAGAGTTTTACAGAGAACATTTAAGGGTTCTTTGGTTGTCCCTTTAAGGGAACTCTTAAAAGTTCTAGGTAAAAGGTTCTAGATTTAACCTTTCTTTCTAAGAGTATACTTTTGAGGCTCTGTAGAGTGTCATCATCAACCCACTCGATCTTCTGTTCTCTTTTGCAAAAACAACTTACTTTCAGGGGTTCTTTGGACAGTTATGGGGTCTAAGCTTCCAAAAAAGGGTTATAACTTTATTCCTAAGCCTACATGATAGGAAAACACTTAGTTGTAGGGTTCTGCATGTTCTCTTTTTCGAAAACCGAAATATGGTCACATTAACTCTCTGAGGTCTGCGATGTCGCCCGCTACATAAAAGATCACTTCTTTCATGAAATAGCAAAAATAGGCATAGGCCTCTGAGGGTTAATGTTCTGCAAATACCAAAAGCAAATCTATAGTAATGAGGACAAAGGCATCGCCTGTGGGTAAAAGTCCTATAGTAACTGATGTGCTTGCATTAAAAGCCAGCATCCCTGTGGTTAACTTATTAATGTGCTCGCGAGCCTGCATCACTGAGTTCTCCCTTTGCGAGGGCAACATAAAATGAGGAAAAAGAAGAAGACAAAGAAGACTATAAGTCAATTTTCAAGGATGGCTTCATTTTCATCTTGCCTAAGGACCCAATGCTTCCCAGACTGAAAATAAAAGATGGGTTTTTTTACGGCACGGCAGGAGTTGCGGGCTATTCAAACATTTTTCCTTTCAGCTAAGACTTGGGTGGCCAAGTACTTACTGTACTGCAATCATCATCTGAAACCTCTGCACATGATGAATGCTCCACATGATGTAACCCAGCGTTACCCCCAATCTTGCCTCTGGAGTATTCCTTCACTGCATATTTAAGTTTCCCTGCTCTAACACACCTGACCCGGTTCATCAGGTCATTAACAAGCCGCGTGAAGCTAAAATTGGTGTGTTAGAGCAGGGGAACTCCAGGAGCAGGACATGGGAAATATAGCTGTAAGCGGAGATTACAGCACCATATACACGGGAAGGTTAAGCTTAGGTGTATTAATAAAGCAGCATGATGCAAGCACTTGAAACCTAGTTTTTAAAATAGCAGCTTGGGGTAAATGTGGCCATCTCGGGTGCAGAAGGCAAAGTTATGATCCACAAATTGGGCACGACCGCATGAAGTTCATTTCATTTCCACCTAAAGCGAGTGCGCGTTATTGCAGGGTAAGAATTTGACCCGCAATAATCTGAGCTCGGGTTTGCTCAGGGTGCTCTCTGGAGATTTGGCTCTCTGGAGATTTGGCATGTGTTTTTGTGTGTGTGTGTGTGTGTGTGTGTGTGTGTGTGCAGCGCTCCTCCTCAAATAGTTCAGCATTTCATGTTAGGACATGAAGCCAAAACCCTTTCCATCAGAAGGAAACAAGAAATAAACCCACACCAAAACTCTCAATCAGGCTTCCTGACGATGGGCTTTATAATACAACATAGGTTTCAAATAATGTACAAAAAAAAATTAATAATTTCATTATGAACTAATGAATTAGGATGTAGGGTGCATTTGGGAATACATTAAGAAAATGGAAACAAATACAACTATTCTCTCTCTCTCTCTCTATATATATAATATATATTTTGCGCGGTTAATATGGACGCACCAGTTGTGTACTGTACCGCAATGATTCATGCGGATCGTGCCGAACTGAACCGCGACGTGATCCAACAGCGCACAACCTGCGCGTCTCAGCCGGACGATGGTGCGCATCCAGGAGCGCACATGGACATCAGCCCTGCACGCATTCGCACGCTGCACAATAAGCAAGAACAAGCAAGAACAACAACAAGAAGAGAGCCGTGCTTACCTTCCATCAAACTCCGCTCTCAGCCCGACCCAGCAAGTCCACAGCACCATCAACTTCATCAACATTTCCGACAATTTCAGCAGCGCTCTGGTGTTTTTGCGCGCTGGACCAAAGAAAAAAACCCCCCCAAAACAACCCGATTCAAGTCCGAGAGCGATTCAGAAGCTCACAGAGGGTCCGGCATGGGAAGAGCACTCTCCTCTCCTTGCTTCCAGTTCATCTAGAAGGTGTGCGGTGCAGTGGTCGGGTGGCTGGAGTGCGCGCTGCCTCTATATAGCGCGTGAAGCGGAGTGCACTCTACTGGCGCGTTCAAAGCTGACGAGCGACTCGCGGGGGAGAACCGAATCCCTTTGAACGACTCTCTTAGGAGAATCGGTTCCCAACTAGAACGAATAGGAAACATTTGTTTCATCCATGGGTGAAAGCAGGCACATAGGCTAATCACATCTTCATTTGTGTCACATGTCGTTTAACATGTCGTTTACCATGTGACATGACGTGTGCATGGTTGCAGGGCTGCACCATGGCTTTGTAGAAACGACATTTCATTTCGACGTATACGAGGTATGTGGAGGAATGAGAATAAAAGCCCGCTTGACCTTGACCTTGACCTTGAGATACGTCTATGTGTCTGTCAATATTTGACTCCTAATGTTCCATCATCTGATATCAAGGGAGGCCGTGGGAATTTTGCTCCACGCGCCCCAGATGATCTGTGTTACATTGGGTTGCACTGGGACCCTTTCTCGTCAGGGCCCTTGGCACCATCCCCACCTTCCCCTCCTTTACAAGACCACCTCTGTTAACTGTTGCCTGCTTACATTTTGTTTCCCCCCCAAAACAGCTCCACTCTGGTGCCACATATGCACGGTGTTATATCGACTCAATCACTCTCGTCAAGCGGGTAAGTGAAAAGCCAATGCCCAACCCATGCACAGTTCTCATTATTCTGTTTAACTGATTATTCTCCTGTTCATTTCAACTGAAACAACTTTTGGGTGGCTGCGAACAGAAATGCAAATCCCACAGATATTTGGATTGTTAGCAGAAATGATGCCAATGTGTCACCAAAATAAGACACTTGTTTAGCACAGACTAAATCCAAGTAAGCAGAATGGCAAGGTAACCTCTTTCTTTTATAGGCTCATTTTCACTCCTTTCCATTGCTCGTCTTACTTGACTTGCATTGCAGAGGAAATGATCGGCCCATGCGAAGAAATGTGATCTCAGGTAGGCTACTATTTGCCTGTCATGGCCATATTACATCCAATAGCCATACATAGGTGGTTATAGCCTACAGGCATTCTCTCAGAGAGCGTAAATGTAGGTCAGGCCTATTGTAGGGGTGGAAATTGTAGCTTAGACAGTTTTTCTTGATTCAGATGGGAATCAAACGAATCAGAACTTCTAGACTTGATTCACTTGTTCGAAAGAATCGAATCAGTAAGGTGACTCGTGATGCCTTTACATCGGGTGTTTTAAGATGAGTGCACACTTGCTCACAAATATGTAGAGGGAAAAAAAAAAAGAATTATTCTACATATCTGAGTTTCAGAGCCTTTGATTCCTGCATTTTGACATTTTATCTATGGCAATGGCAAAACATGTAAACTATTTTCTTTTCTTTAATTACTTAAAAAATTAAATAATAATAATAATTAAAAAAATCCATAGGACTATGTAACTTCGGTTGACCTCCGGTTGGCCTCCGGTTGACCTCCGGTTGGCCTCCGGTTGGCCTCCGGTTGACCTGTGGTTGGCCTCCGGTTGGCCTCCGGTTGGCCTCCGGTTCGCCTCCGGTTGGCCTCCGGTTGACCTGCGGTTCGCCTCCGGTTCGCCTCCGGTTCTCAAATCATGTTTAATGGGGCGTGGTCTTAATTGCAGTTATTGTTCGGGGGTGTGGCCTGTTGTCTAGGCGACACTTGTCATTCAAATAGACCAAACAGCCCTCCAGTGTAGTGTATTGACTTTGGCACTGAACGTGAAGGTTTTTTTTTGGCCTATGAATTAATCACGGTTGGCGGGATACCTTTACATAACAGTTTGTATTAATAAAATGGGAAAAACTGAAAATTCCTCAGATAGGAAATATAGCAAAAAAGGCTTAAATAGCTAAATTATAATTGAATATGCAATGGGAGAAGTGTAGTCTTTCCTTACTTACAGCCTGTTACTGAACCCAGACATGCCTTGACATACGAAATTGCACAGAAATAGCTGACAATTCTATAAAAATGAAGGAAAAGTAGATTAAGGGGTCAAATTATTCATTTTTACAGTAACCAAAGGAGACATACACTTACAAGAGTTCAAGGGGCATCATTTAATTTCATTGACACTTACAGCTGAGCACCAGTGCATCTTTACTGTACTAACACCTGATGAGATATTGTGCACTTACACCATCTATTATAATTACCCACAATGCTCTCAGCTTTGTTAATGATTACCCCTATCTGCACTTATTATTTGTGAGAATTGAAAAGAAAGTTGTAATTCACTCTTCATCCTCAAGGCCGTTTGCAAACGTGACCCTGTGTGTTTCATTTCCCTCGAGCTGGCCACACTAATCTTTTGAACATGAGACTAACTTGCTTTTTAAAGCAGAAAAGCATTTTGTTTCAATGCACCTCATGTTTGAAATGATCTACAACTATATAAAAAATTGCGGTACTTAATCAAGCTCAAGCCCATGCCAAGCTTGAACAAAATATCCACACATTTTTTTGCATCCTAATACATAATATTATTATTGATTGTGGGTTTCCCCCCCCAGTAGAATAAGCAGGAGCACAATTTCCAGGAATACAAAATGCAAGAGAATATTTTATATGTGGACTTATAAAGAATTGACCTTGAAATAATGACAATAATATAAAGTGAATTGTAAAAAAAAAAAAAAAAAAAAACAAGAAGAAGGGGGATATCATATTATATTCACCAAAGTCCCCTTTAATTCCTAGAAAACTATGAGGTGCTTCCCATAACTCATCGGAAGCTTCAAGTTCATCCATGGGGTAGAATCGCCTACGTTTCTCTTCATATCCTAAGACGTTTTTTCTTAATACTGTATAAGAAGCACCTTATAAAGACGTATCCCCCAAAACCCTGAATCATAAAAGCTGTTTTTCGGACTTGCTTTTGATTACTCAAGTTTAAAATACGTGTTTTACTGCTGTGCTGAAAATGATCCACCGCCAAAATAATAACTGCTCAGCGGTGGTCCCGTTCTATTTATTGACCATATTTATTGACCTATATGGTTGGTGACCCTGATAAAATAGCCAATGAGTGTAGATACAATGTATGTGTACCCAATACAGTGGCCACTTAGTTGTATATTCAAATGAAAAGATACTGAGTGAATAATATTATGACAGCTATGAAAAAATGGAATAACGGTTCCAAACACTTATCTTCTCTATTGGGTCTTCCAAGTTGTGCTAATTTATTCAAAACCGGCTGAAGATTCATGTGTTCTTTTGGCACCAGGCAGATCTCATTAAGAGCTTTCCTCTGATCTGTATAACTGGTTTTCTCCCAAAATGTCACTTATGTCCTTCTGCTTCCAAGTTCCAAGATGTGTATTCTCGGGGTTAGACCTAATATAAATAAATTCTAAGCCACATTTTCTCAATATAGCGTTTTCATGAGTATAAATGTGATCTTTGACCAAAACTTAAACCAGACACAAAACGTATTAGATGAAAACAGTATATATATCTTTCATGTAATAAAATAGTGATTTTTTATTAGTTATGTCACATTGTGTCACTTGTGAATATGTTACCACTAAATAGCACAGCCTGTAAATTCAGCTTAGCAGTTTTAGGGTCTATCTTGCCTCATGCTATCTGAAAAAACTACATTTTTAATTTTGAAATTTTCTAAAAATCCCACCTATAAATATTTAATTAGCTTCCTCCAGACACAGTTACAAACCTATTTGGTATTCACTGGAACCTCCTCAAAGCAAGAGCCAAAGCTTCAGGTGCTTTTGACAAGCTGAGACGAGGTATGTCCGGATGCCAGAGGCATTTTTGTATATATACACACACATTTAAACACAGACACACACACCTATCCAAACACAGAGCTGCAATGCAAGTGGAACTGTGCGACTTCAGGCGTGTACATTTTTCCATTTAATGAGTAAGCAAAAGGTGGGTGAGGACAAACATCTGCATGATCTAATAACATCTACAGGGTGAGAGAAAGTTCAGATGCTCAATGTGTAGGGAGGATTAGTGTTTAAATGTTAATCGTATTTCTTGAGGGGGAAAAAAACCTTTTTCACCTCACATATATAATTAGCTTCTCATTCTTTGACAAAAAACACATCCATTACAAAGCTAAACAAAAACCATGATTGATCACTTTGCTGAAGCCACTGATGCTTCGACTGATCTCAGGTTTTTTTTTTTTTTTTAAATACCTTTTTCCCCTTGTTAGCTCATGTCCTTGTGCACGATTCATCTGTACTAATCACTTAAAAGACATCATATTTCTTTCCCTAAAGGTTAGCGACTTTTTCCCGCCTATAAACGGCCTCAGATTTTCTTATTACGTCACGGTAGAATTGCGGGCGGGACAAAAAAATAAATAAATTGAATAACCAATCATTTTATGCCCCCCCCCCCGGAGTTAGCTCGCGTTTGCAGTGATACCCATTAACGTTTTGCAAGCCAATCAAATCCTGATGGATAAAATCAAAGTTCCGCTCGCCTAAATACGCCATTTCGTCACGTTGCGGACAAAAAAATGCTTTTGAATTTCCGTTTAACGTTGTCTTTAACTCTACAGACCTGGAGGCACGCTGCCCTGCACAGTTTTAGGCTTCTTTACTCCCAACACACCTGATCCAACTTATGGAGGGCTTGATAATTCTCTCATGAGCTGTATCAAGTGTGTTGGAAGTGTGCAAAATGAAACTGTGCAGGTCACTGAGCCTCCAGGACTAGTAGTAGAGAACTCCTGCACTAAATCTCAAAGATCCTTTACTCACTGTATAACCGGTCCATAAATGCTAACTTGTTATCAGAGAACTAATATAAAACTGACATTAGTTAAGATATTAGATATAACGTGAACACACTGTTGATCCTCCTGCATGGTCACGGACTATTATGTAATGCTGATCTATCATTATATATTAATTATATAGTTTCTTCTCCCCCCCCCCCAAATACCTGCATTCATTGTGTTCCTTGTTGAATTGCCTCTCTTAAGGTTTCTTTTCTTTTTCTGAATGTTTTTTTGTGGAGTAGGAGTCTAAGATCTGACCAATTTGAATTATTGCACCGGTTTAAATATTTACAATACGACTGCAGGGATTCAAAACAGCATGCATCAGGCAAAAGTGGGGAGACACTTAATCGCAACCGAATCAATACAGGTGTCTCTGACTATCTGACTATAAGTAAGCAAGGCCTCTGTGCTCGTCAGTCCCAGCGAAAGAGGCGTGGCCTCTGTGCCTTTGCACAATACTGAATCACATTGTATGACACTAATGGTATCATATTTAATCATCGGCTGCTTTAAATGTCTTTCATCCATTGGATTGTTGATCACGTATCGATTTAGGCATCGTCTCGGAAGGAGAGATACACACTCGATTAAGGGGTGGAGGGTGGGCTATCGATTGTTAGTGGCCTGTAAAGCCTACTGAGATACACTTCTAATTTCAGCTTTCATAAAAAAAAAAAAAAGAATATGACTTGTATAGCAGTAAATAAACAACTGTGTTCAGACATATTGGATTCAGAAAACGGACTGTTATTGATCGGTTAAAAGAACCGTAATATCTATTAAACAGAGCACGATATAAACTCTAGCACACTTCAACAAATAGATAAGAAAGTATTAGCTTAAGAGGAAAATTTCTTAAGCCAGAAATAAAATAAAATAAAATGTATTTATTTAGAGAAATAAAATATGCAGTAGTGAGCTGTTCTGGCCTAGTACCAAAAGGATATGGGTTCAAATCCTAAGGCTGCTAGAAAGCCATTGACCTTTGAGCAAGGCCCTTTACTCTCAACTCAGATACAGTGCCCTCTAGAATATTTGGCACCTTTGGTTATTATTTAAAAAAAATAAAAAAAATAAAAAAATTGATTGTAATAAATACAAATGACATATAATTCAAATTTTACACTCAAACAATTGGAGAAACTAATTACCTTTGCTCGAACCAAAATCATTCTGAAAGGAATAGTTTATTTTTTTAAATAATTAGTATTTTCTTTCAAAAACATATGTGGCACAACTATTGACACCCCTAGGGAATATTTAAAATAAATGTGAACAAATTGTCATCCTCGACAAAATTTCTATTACTTGTAATTGCTCTCAGTCTGATGTTTTCTTTGTCCTGTTTTCCTGGCGTATAAATATGAGGTTGCACACCTGTAAAACCCCTTTGTTATGCATCACCATGTGGAGCTTTAAACAAAAAAGAGACAGATAGTTGTTGACCTGCACAAGTCAGGTAACAGATATAAAAAATGACATAAGCAGTTAAAAAATACCATTAACCACAACCATAGCCATGGTTAAAAAAAAAAAAAAAAAAAGGGTCTAATGTCTGAAGTCGAAAATTTCCCAGGAATTGTACCTCCACAGTGAGGAGGATGGTGAGGGGGGTAAAGAAGAGCCCAAAGAACACAGTTTCAGAATTGCACAGTTTAGTTGTTTCTTGGGGTCGTCAAGTTTCAAAATCAACTATTAGACGGCACCGCAATAAGAACAAGCTGTTTAGAAGATGGGCACTAATGAAGCTCTTCCTGAGAGCAACTCACAAAACGAAGCACCTGAATTTCACCAAGTGTCATTGAAATCACAATTGGAATTGTGTTTTGTGGTCAGATGAGACCAAAATCTATTTTTTTGCACACCATCGACATGTTTGGAGAAAAAAGGCACTGCATACAAGGAATAGCCTACAAACCCACTGTAAAATATGGAGGTGGATCATTTTATGCTTTGGGGTTGCTTTTAATACCAGGATATTTTCCCCCAAAACCTTGTTATCTCTGCCTGGAGGTTAAGACTTGGCTGTAGATGGATCTTTCACCCAGACAATGAGCCCGAATAAACATCCAAACCAACACGGAAATGGTTTAAAAAACATGAAATCAGTGTTTTGGGATAGCCATCTCACTGTCTGGATTTGAACCTGTGGTCCACATGTACAAACCCAAGAATATAAAGCAGCTTAAAAATTTTCTGCATGAAGGAGTGGTCCAAGATCCTCTACAAGTGTCTCCAACCTTTTTAGACATGACATGAAGAGACGCTGTGCTGCTATTATCTCCAGGGAAGGCTTTTCCAAATATTAAACAGTAAGGGTGCCGGTAATTTTAAAAACAGTGTTTTGCAGAGAAAAGAAAATTGCATAACTTAAGAAAACCGTTTGTGTTTGAAATAATATTGTGTTCAAATAAAACTACACAACATCCTCATACGTTTAAGCTCCTAATATCACTCATTGCATGTTATTCTTTTTTATATGTTCACCGTTGGTTATTTGCATGAAGGGTGCCAATCATTCTAGAAGGCACTATACATGTTTGGATCATATTTTGCCTTACTTGTAAAATGTGAATGTGCAGCCAACTTAAAAGTAATAAAAGACTGGTGCAATCAAAACCTACCACTGATGCTTTCACGATAACCGGAAAGACACAATCACTCGAGTCTGCTTCTGTTTCTGCGTCCCTCACACTTTCTGATTAGCTTTTGTCACAGATGCATTTAAGTTAGATTGCAGGCTGTTCTCTTGTGTATCCTCAGCCTTGGCAAGACAGAAAATTGCCTGTCCACGTTTCAAATGAAATTGCCTTCTCCATCTGAAAAGTGCAGAGAAAATCAGGCATGCTGGAATGGGAGACACCACTGCATGTAGTGTACCTTTAAATATATTTACACCTTAAGGACCACTGTTGTACCTTCCAGAGTAAAACTTTAAAGGTACACTACATGCACCTTCCCAGGTAAAAAATACATACTAATGGTACAAAAGATGTTCCCTTATGGGTACCACTCCAGTGACAAGAAAAGGTGCATATCCATACCTTTTTTTTCCTGAGAGTGTATGGTGTAAGCCAGTGGTTCCCAACCCTGGTCCTGGAGTACCCCTGCCCTGCACATTTTAGTGTTTTTCCTGCATTAACACACCCATGTTGACTCAGAACGGGCCTGTTAATTACCTGATTAGTTG
>JAOUQW010000038.1:21310351-21327447 GCA_028565825.1 Olivaichthys viedmensis | reverse complement strand
TACCACAGTGGATCAAAACAACAGTGAAACATGCTGCTGGATTTTCAATGTGCTCTCACACTTTTGGACCCCACTGTGATATATATATATATATACATATGTACACCCCTGCTCAATATCAGTTTAATACAACTTTATTTGTTTTTAGTTTAATAACAAAATAATTAAACCAAATTAATATAAAATAAAATAGAAAACACAAATGTGTGGCTGTTTAAATTGTAATAAGGGGTCCATACATTAAAAGCAACTGCAACAAAAGTCTGTACACCCTTCACTCGTGGAATTTCATTTGTTTGCTTTTATAATATTGTGTATGTCCACATTTTATTGTTTATGACAGCGGCAAGCCTCCTTGGCATGGATGATACCAGTGTAGCACAAATCTGTGGAGAGATATTCTGTCACTCTTCACTGATGATTTTTTGCTGGAGGGGTTTGCGCTCTTCTACTTTCCGCTTTAAGAGTTCTCAAAGGTGTTCTATAGGATTGAGGTCAGGTGACATACTGTACTTGGCCAGGTGATGGTTTTCACTTTCTTCTTCTTTAAAAACCCGTGTGTGCTTTTCGCAGTGTGTTAAGTAACATTGCCGCGTTGGAACATTCCTTTCCCGCCAAGCGCCTTGAGAAGGGGAATCATCTTTTCATTCAGTCTTTTGGTGTACACACTAGTGTTCATGATGCCGTCTATTAAAGTCATCTCCCCTACACCTGCTGAACTCATACAGCCCCATATTAACACACTCCTTCCCCCATGTTTCCCAGTTGGCACTATGTAGTCATTGTGATAGTCTTGGCCAGGTCCACGCCAAACATGCTGAACCCCATCTGATCCAAACAAGTTTATCTTCGTTTCATCTGACCAGAGAATGTGCTGCCAATATTCATCAGGCTTCTTTTTATGTTCTTTGGTGAACCGTAGCCCTGCAGTTTTGTGCTTATTTGTTAGTCATGGTTTTCTTCTCGGACGCCGGTCAGAGTTTGACGTCATGTAACGTTCTGAACATAAATCGCGTGCCAAGCTGGAAGCACTGGCCCGTATATGCGTAAATGGAGGACGGCCGCTGAGGTTTTGGTTATTGGAAATGTGCCTCTTCTGATACTTCCTAATAACTGCTGCAATAGTAGCTTTCTAATATTCTTGTACCCTTTTCCATCTTTGTGAAGTTTCTTAATTTTGAAATGAGCCATGATGGATTAAATAGTCAATAAAAGACCAAAATTTTGAACATTCTGCTGTTAACACACCTCCTTAACA
Organism: Olivaichthys viedmensis; assembly: GCA_028565825.1. NCBI lineage: Eukaryota > Metazoa > Chordata > Actinopteri > Siluriformes > Diplomystidae > Olivaichthys > Olivaichthys viedmensis. Next base: position 21,326,189 of record JAOUQW010000038.1, on the reverse strand, counting down.
AGCAGTCTAGCAAACAAACAGGCAATTGCATCACAGCTGTACTTTTGTTTCAATGAGTTTCTACAAAGGAGTCTGTAATTTCAATATGGTCTGTCTGACCTGCTTGTTTTTAATTATATATAACAGCATATAATGTTGTTCAAATTAAAATGAATGTAGTTATTTTACCATTTTGTATCATTTAAAATTTAAAACACACACACACACACACACACACACATATATATATATATAATTCAGTCCTATCATAAAGTAAAATAATTTTTATCAAACGTGATTTATGGTCAGGTTATATATACACACACAGAGCCAAGCTTTATCTTTAGCATATTTTTAGATTTCCTTTTTAATCCTCATGCACTTAACACAGTACGACAACTGCCTCAGGAAGGGAATCGGGCTGGTTTTAATTACTGGTTCATTTTCTGAAGTCTTTTAAGTGTCTCTAGAGATGCAAACGCTCTATTTTACAATCATCACTTCTTAATGCACCTCTGCAGTTCTTCATCTTCTTAAAGACAGCATTTGCCATATTCGTGATTGTTCCCGATACCCTAAATCTCTATCTTACAGTAGCCTTATAGGATTGTAAGCGCGAGGATAATGAATATACTGAAGAGAGAAGGTCAGTCAAAGATGCAGATTTATTATTTTTTATTTTTTTAAAAAAAAGGCATGTAGAAACACAGTTCAAATGTGACCACTTGGAAGCAAAGTGCTAAACCAAGATGACAGTGATTCAAAATGACGACAAATTAAAAAAAAAAGAAGAAAAAAAAGAAAGAAAGAAAATGTATCCGATAATGCTAAAAAGAAAGTAAAATCAAAATGGTACAGAAATGCTTGCATGTAATAAACAACATGGCAAAAGACCACACTATTACCTAACCAGATAGAGAGGAGACAGAGAAACATCGCAATAAAAGAGACCGGCAAGTGCTGGGGGTAAATATATATATCTGCTTCATTTGTCTGTTTAGAACAATAAAATATAGGCCTCTGAGTACCCACTCGAACACACATGTCCTAACGCTGCCTGCAAAAATACCAAGAAAACTGACATATCCAGACATTTTTCATTAGAAAGTACACATACTGAGCATTATTTTACATCTGAGCACTGGGAGGTCATCATTAGTTACAGTTCTCAAAAAAAAAAAAAAAAAAAAAAAAAAAAACACCTTTTCTGTCATTTCTGCAAGATGCTTCAACAAGAAAAACAGCTTTTCCTGTAGCAAAGCTTATTCTCGTATATATACCAGTATATATATATATAAAAAATAAAGATAAAAAAATAACTAAAATCAATTAAAATATACACCGTGAGATGAAATGAATATTTAAAATAAAAATAAAATAAAAAATAATTCAAAAATGAACTTAAACCCATAATAAAAATTATAATTTTTTTTACTCAAACACGTTGATCCTTTTTTCTTTTCTTTTTTTTTTTGCACCAACTGGTCGAAATATGAAATATGAAAAAGTCTTGAGAGAATGTTTGCAAGCCAACAATAAAATGATCCCTCTGAAAAGAGAACACCTCTGAAAGCTGGGCCCTGAAATGCTACATCGTAGGACGAGGGTGAAAAGTGAGACGGTGCTCGGGATGAACTGTACATACAGAAGACAGGGGTGCCAAATAACTTAAAATAACTTAGGGACAGGTGTGGAAAGGCGTGAGATTTATTTCCTCCCTCTCTGCACGTGTGTGATTTGTGCGTTTCGCAAATTGGCTGAAGACGTAATCAGTGCAATAATTGGACTTTGGGACCAACAAGCGAAAACGAACATAAACCCCAAACGAACATAAGTGTGTGTGTACTGGTATCTATGAAGGGCTAAGTGTGTGTGTATATTGTAACGGGTCTAGGCGAGAAGTGATTGTCTGTGGTTTCAGTTCAGTGTCTCTACAGCAGAGGAGCGCACTTGAAAGCTGGAGCCCTCCAAGAGGTCGGCGGGGAGTCAAGAGGTCGCGGCGGGGTCAGAGGTCATCTAACAGGCTTCCATCTCCAAAAGGGCCCCCGCAGCTGCAGCCTTCGCTTTGCACGAGGAGAAAGCAGTTCGTTTTCCTCCTGTTCGGGACACACACGTGCACACCGGATGAGTTTGTTGTAAGTTTTGAAAATGACAGACAGCTAATCTTTTACAATCTTTTAGAAAAAGTCAGCAGAACACAGGCTTTTCTTTCACAGTGTACATGCCTATATTCCTTTAGATTAATAAATCGACCTTAGTCACATTCAGTGTACACATGAGTGCAAAAGGTTTGCCCTTCTATGGCTTTTCCTTTATCTTTAAAACAAAAATAATACTAAATAAAAAATTTTTTTTTGCCATAATCCTCTCTGCCTCCAGACCTGATTTGAAGAAGACAGTGTATGACGTCTGGCAGGGTTATAACACATTATTTCAAGGAAAGTAGGGCGTAATAATGAAGGAACATCTGTTAAAAATAACAGTAAAATGTCATGTTGCTATAAATTAAATGTTTTTGTCTTCATTTTGTCCTAATGGTAAGCAAACTTCTGCACTCAACTGTAAAATTTTGTTTATACTTACCATTTAAAGATAAACAGCCCTAATGCAGACATACCATTCTATCAAACAATTTGATTCATATGCACTGCACAGCAGCTACATCCTTTTAATATTGACATTGTGAAGTGTGAAATAACTCAAACTCTCAGAGCTTGATTGATTATGACCTTGGAGACTCTTGACAGTGAGGTCTAAGCCATAGAAAAATGTTCAACAAGGTGAGGCACAGGTTAATCAGAGGACTGGAAGTTCCTTGCAGGGTAATACAATACAGCCACTATGTACGAACTTGAACTATGTATATATTTATATCTGGGAAAGAGCATTCTGAGCTTCCATTGATGTTCTCCAACCTTCAGAAAAACCACTCTTCAAATCAACCGGACGCGGCATGTTAACCCGATCAGGCTCCCACGTGTCGTAAAGAATTAAATGGTACAGACTCCATTGCACATATCGACAAGCTTTATGGACTTGTTTCAGAAGTGCATCAAATGGAATTCCTGATCAAAGGGAGATAATACAGGATCAGCGCTCCCGTGAGTCAAGGTAAAAGGAGTTCCAGCTACAAGTCTGTTGTTCGAAAGTGTGACACGCACACACACACACACACACTTCTCTATTGACTGCTTTACCATGTGTGAAAGATGGGCAGGTTCTTTTCCAGCGAGAGCTGAACTCAGTGTAGAGAGAGAAACAGGAAAAAAAGAGAGAGAAAAGAGGCAGAGGAGGACAGCAGCAACCAAAGCGTCCTGGTGCTTCTATTTACCTCCTCCGTCCACCCCCTTTTTCATCCCTGCACCTCAAAGCTACCAAACGGCCCATGCCCCCCCTTTCCTGGAGCGCACTTTCCTTCCCGGCCACACATGAAAAGGTCTGGCTGCCCTTCCTGCCCGGGGCAGAGGGAGCGAGGGAGGGAACAAGAGAGGGAAGGAGGTTGAGACGGCTTCACACAGCCCACCTCCACACAAACGCTAGGATTCAAGAGCTTTTGCACTGCAGAATTCAGAGGCCCGAGTCGCAGGAAATGAAACGCTCCTCTGTTTTGGAGAGCCAGCCGCTTTCACTCACTCTCGCTGGTCTACTCTCTCTCTTCTTGGCGGTGAGGAAAGGCGAGGCGAGGAGAGGCAGGCTTTGAAGTGTGGGAGGTTAAGACAACTGGCACGGCCTCGCGTCCCTCAATCGGGCCTGTTCACCTCCCGGGCCAAATCAAAGAGCCTGCAGCTGGGGCCAACACACCTCCCCTCTTTGCTCTGCTCTCCCACACTGGCGGTTTGGGTTTACTCTCCGTAAAACGACTCTGAAAATAAGCAGACTGAAAGTCCCACATGCAGCATTGCAGGTTTTTGGGAAAGAAAAGTGTGAGAAGGGAAAGAGCAGATCAGCTGAGGCCATAAGGGTACCTACTCAAGCCAGCTCACAGTACGAGCAGTCACTACTTACATACTCGCTCACGAAATCAATGAAACAGCGAGAGGAAATAAAACAGATCAAAGCGTGTATGACATCACGGCCCGACTCTGGCAGGCAGGAGCGGCCGGAATAAAGTACTACGGACTGCAAGCACGAGGGAGTGTGCGTGAGCATAATCAGGGTTGTGTTGAGTCCAGCCAACTGGAAAGCCCCTCTCTCTCTTTCCCTCCCTCTTCCTGTCTCTCTCCCGCTCTCCTGACGCCGTGCCAGTGGCCTGGCCTTGCAGCACTCGGCTAGGCATTTGGTTTGGCAATGCCCTGCGAAGCGGCGAGTCCATAAAATCAAAACGGCCGGGCCAGCGCTATGAGCGGGCCAGCACTCTGGGGGAAGCCGCTAAAAACCGGGGCTCGGTAATAAATAGCACCTGGAAGAAAACGAGATTTCAAACAAAGTACTTTGTTCTGTCAGCAGTTCATCTGGCCCAGAGACAGTAACGTTAAAGGGAAAAGCCCCAGTACAATTATGCCTTTATAACTCCACTGGAACCAACCAAGCTAAAAGTAGTGCGTGTGTGGGGGGTGTCTCCCTCTCGCACGTTCGTGACTGGGATTCAGTTGAAACTGAGCCCAAAAGAGAAAGAATAAGAAGAAGCCTGAGAGGGAACAGGCATGTCTATGAAGGTAGAGTCTGCATTGGAGGGAGGGAGAAAACTGCCACCCCAAACCTCCGGCATGTGTAGGAGAGATTGGGGGAGGATGGAGGAGTGGAGGAATATGGGTGGGAGGGCGGTTGGGGGGGATCTGCCCACATCTGAGGTTGTGGTGGCTGGGGGCCCGGGGCCGACATGGCCCTGTGCTGCCAGAACTAAGGGCCAGAGCGGCACTATCAAAGAGCAGCACAATGACTGCTCGCCTCCACCAGCGGCCAGCTTCAAAGAGCCACTCGCAGGGAGGAGGAAAAGAGGGGGGAGAGAGGGGGGGGTTCCGCCTGCATTCACAATAGAAGCCAGATTTAGAGGAACTCCATCTCTGGGGTGTGTGTGTGTGTGTGTGTGTGTGTGCCCGTGTGTGCGCGCGAGAGAGTGAGAGGAGAGCAAGAACAAGAGGAAACGGAGAAGACATCACAACACACGGGTGTCTCGACCCAACGATGCGCCGATAGCAGACTAAGCGTCTGAATAAAAGTCTCTGACTCAACAGCAACAGCTGCACTGTAAACACACAGAGGTGGAGGCCATTCACTCACACAGGAATTGCATGGATCCAGATCTGTGTATCGGTAATAGACTGGCATCGGACAGATCTGACACGTTTTCTTATACATGCTGTGAATGTGTGATGTTGACTGGCAATTTTGCTCTATTTATGCAAAATCAAGTAGTTCAGTGAAGATCACTGTACCTATTTTAAAGGTGCAGTTTGTAATGTTTAAAAAGTTCTTTACACTCTTAGAAAAAAATTCAAGAACCTTAAAGGGCTCTTCAGATTGTCCCTCTGGGGAAACCCTTAAATGTTCTATGTAGAACCCTACAACAGAGCGTTTCCCTATTAGTTCAACCTCTTTAGGAAGCCATCCAAAAAACCTTTGATGAAAAACATTGAGGAACCTTTTTTCCGAAGAGTATACCTTAGAAAACTTAATTCATGATATTTCCATGCAGTGGATCAGGATATTTTCTTCATTTCACACTTATGTTTAAATTGTTCTGGCCTGTAAATTAGCCTCGCCCCGTTCCCTTAAAAGGCAACTCTGCATATGACGCATATTTAGTTTCAACAGAAAAAAATAAATACAATGGGATCAGTGCATCCCTAACTCACAAATGAATCACAATCCAGGCAGTAAGAAAGCCATTCCACCTCCAGGACTTCACAAACTACCCATTTTCTGGTGCTGTCAGTATGGATGAATAGGAAGGTTTGTGCTAGCTGGCACGGTTCTCACCAGTGCTGGGAACGGCACCACAGACTGATCTCACACCAGGTTCCCACTTTAAGTTAGTGTGGTTTTGGTTGGGACCTGGGTGCAGAGCGATCTCTAAATCGGGACTGCCTGAGCAGGTTTGAACCTCTGCTTGCATATTTCATGCCATTTTGGAACATTTCCCATCCAGTTATACCCAAGTTTGAATATGGCACAGCCTGAGGAGTCTGGCCAGAGCACAGACGCTGCAGCGTGGAAGACAGGAAGGGGTTTGGAGGGAGAAGAGCTACAGCTGAACCCTGCCTAATCCAGCAGTGAGTGAGAGAGAGAGAGAGGGGGGATCACTGCTTCACAGAATGGAGGAAGAAAGACGAGAGAACACAGTCTCTCTCGTTTGAGCGCATGAGGGATTTTCATTTCCCTCCATCCTCCCTCTCTCATCAAAGGCTGACAGCTGACTTCTGCCCTCACACATCACAGGGCAGAGAGAGAGAGAGAGAGAGAGAGAGAGAGAGAGAGAGAGAGAGAGAGAGAGAGAGACCGAGGCTCACACTGGAACAGCTCTTCTTTTCATTCCTCAGAGCGGGCCCTGTACTCCGCAGCACCCCTACCTCCATAACTTTCCCACACTGCCCTCAGACAGCCGCGCCCAGATTCAGGGCACACCTCACCCAGCAGCCTGCCAGCAGTAACAACAAACTCTGGAGCTGCGAGGCAAAGCACAGCTCCATAAAGAGCACCTCTCCATGTGCTGATTGGTTCGGGCATTGCAGCAAGATCTGGGGTCAGATTCCAGGTGGATCTAAAAGGAGCGTGCTCAGACGCGTTAACCTTAACTCATGGTTAAGACTCCTCAAACACAGCCCTAGTAAAACAGCCCATTATTGCTACTTAGCATTTCCCCAGCCCTAAAAAACCCCAGTGTGGGGAACATGCAAGAGCCTGGAGGACATGTGTGTGTCCCCACACTGATAATCTCAAAGCCTGCAAAATCAGAGATTCGTTTAAAAAACAGCATGGCCAAAGACAGGCTGAGGAGGATGGACAGTTGGAAACATAGGAAAAACAAAATTATTATAAATATTGACCAACCTCAAGGTGGTCGTATACACACATCCATCTTCTGCTTTGCAGATCGAGTCAGAGAGGTGATCCAAAAATATATATATAATTCAACAAAAGGCAGGCTGTCATTTCCGGGTTACGATGGAAAGATAAATAAAACCGAATCAAAACGCTCTGTGTCCAACTTCAAAGAATTATGCAAAAACATTTTTTATTCAAAATAGCTCCAAAAACAACAACAGCATTGTTTTTCCTAATACTAAGAGTCATTAATTTTGTTATCCATGTAAAACCGCTCCTCAAAAAAAAAAGAAGTTTACATTAAATGTAATTTGATGCACGCTGTTATAAACAGTCATGTTACATTCCTTGGAGGGCAGGAAGGCAGATAACAGAAATAGACAAATAAGTTCCCTTAAAAGAGGTTTTCTGGAGCCTACGCTAAGCTAACCTCAATCCAGCTCTTGAGATCTGCATAAATTGAGGGCTTTTCAGGGTAGCAGCAGTATTCTTGGTATTATGCATATTAGTTTAAGGCTGTCACAATGAATCAGCGAGGGTGTCCGTCTCCCGTCTGCTCTACGCTGCTAATTGTTGGATCAGGGATAGATGGCTTTTTTGCCAGCGGCCCCTGGGCCAGCAAAGAAGAAAAGCCGAGGAGAAAAGCGCTCCAATTTGGGTTCAGATAGAGCCACAGGGTCGCGAATCGATCGACCATAAAACCTTTGTCTGGTCGCTTTCGTCTTATTCGCAGAGAAGATTTGTCACATCTGCGTACGTTTCGCTGCAGACAGAGGAAGCGGAATAACAGGATACAGTGGCACTTTATATGAAAAAGGAAGACAGAAGCCCTTCTTTGCTTGATATTGGAAGCTGCTGGTTTTGCTTCTATGGACTGTTGCCTAATTAAAGGAGTATCACTGCCTTGTTTCTAGCGTTCCACAGAGCCATAAAGTCCAATGTCGGCAGAAACTGCGGGCAAAACCCTCTCTCCATTCATGAAGCTCACCGGATTACACATGTGGGCCATGTGGGTGGATGGTAGGATAGGGAGAGATCACATCTGGGTCTGCTCTTTTAAAACCAGCCTCTCAAACACACACACACACACACACACACACACACACACGTCTGCTATGTGGACACGCTTCACCAGCAAGGCTTGCTCTAGATCTGTGCTGAAGATTTTAAAAACAAAAAGATAAGAAACTTGAAATGCAGTACCTTGAATCCACCCAAATAAGGATTAAATGTCAAAACAGCCATGTGGACAATATTGCATTGATTTTATAGACGTCCCATAAACTCACTCTGTTTCTATCTAAAGCATCATCATGACAGTACAAGGGCACATAATAGCCTGTGCAATGCTATGAATGTCCTCATAGTTGGAAAGTGCATTATTGTACAGAGACACACACATATGGGCGTTCATATGGAAAAAAGAAGCAGTTTTTCTCAGGTATTTAAAAAAAAACATGATTATATGATCAGGTCTAGAAACGCTTAAATTAAAAATGGCACCTTTAGTCAAAATGAATAAACACAGGTGATTTGATGATACCCTTTTAAAAATGAAAAATGACACCTTTAAACTGACCAATGTATGGATGCGTTTAAAAAAATAAATAATGAAATCAACAGGTGACTGGATGATGATGTATATAATTCAGTGTGGTTGCCAGGACATTAGTGTGCACATAAACACACATGGTGCATTGATTAGCCTTTAGGATTAGTCTGTATTGAGAGACAAACTGTCCTGAAAGCAGAGGAGCACATTTGAATACATATAGTGTGGATAGGGGACAGGGACGGCCTCTTACCATTGCTCAGATGTATGCCGTTTTCATTCTCTGGGCTGTACCTGCAGAAAATGGAAGGCTTTAACAAAAGGGGGGAATGATCTCATTAAAATTTACCCTCACTCTTTAGTCTTCAAGATTCATCTAATAATATTCAAGACAGAGAGTGAAGACTAATCAGTCATCTGTATTAAGATACATTCAAAGCATGTTTTATTGACTAGTCCATTACGCAGTTGTTACTGTACAGGCTTTTTATTTTTTAAATCAGACTTACAGAGAAAAAGCATGTTGTTTGCTATACATAGAACAAGTAAATATGAATCCGAAAGTCACTAGTGTTGCTTTATAGGAGTCAAAAGAACACGGCAGAGAAAATGAGAGCGTTAAAAAAGCCTGAGGGAGTTGAGTTTTATCAAAGAATGGACAGACTAATCCCAAACACTGAGTCATGTGGAGGAAGTGACAGATGGATGGAGGAATGAAAGCACTAGGAAGTGTGTGCTCTTGCTGCAGCACTAGCAAGATCTCTATACCTTTCTAAACCTGTAATAGTCTATATGCTACCTAAAACACTTACAATGCACTAAAGTCATAAAAGACTCGTATAAAACACCTGTATATGGTTTTAAACAGTCGAGAGCAGAACATGCAGCAGTGGCAGCAGTCAGAAACCAGAACAGGACAGCAGCTGTGCGGTACATTCACTAAAAGAAAGGAGCCAAAAGCAGAGGAGTGAAAAAGAAAGAAAGCGTCAAGGCGAGTGGATGGCTCTTACCTGGGGCAGGCTCTTGGATCTTCTCCCGCTTCCTCTTCTTCTTCTTTCCCTAGAAAATATCCAGAACGATGCTTAAAATGCAGCCCAACCGCTCATGAACAGCAAATCACTCTTGAGAGCCTGCTGTTCACGCTTCACCAAATGCTGAATGTACGTTCTCCTCCAAGCCCTTCATCTCTCTTTACTTTACCTGATCTTCTATCTACAAAATTCAAACAATTCAAACACTCCTGACTAATCCTTCTACAAGACATTAGAAACTAATGATCAATCCAAAAGTTACACATAGGAATAAAATATCTGGCCTGCTCTAATTCCTTGCAGAGCACTGCTCTCGAGCCAGAAGTCCGGATTGGTTGAGGATTTTGTAGCTTACTCTAAATCCCCTAGCAGGGTGACTATAGGTATAGATAGCTCTGTGCCATCATTTTGCGGTCCAATATGAGGCGTGCTTTGGTTGCCTGCTGTAAAAGTCTGATAATCCACTTATTCAGCAGCTAATCTGTGTATTCTAGCTGTGGCTGACAGAGCCATGAAGCCCAGAGCAGCGAACGAGTGTGCGTGACAGAGCAGGGACGCGCTCATAGCGCTTAGCGCTGTTAAATACAGCTGTATGCCCGCTGCTAAAGGAACCAGCAGAGTGGAAAGTTCATTCCTCTTTGAAGTGTTTCTTAGCCCCGTGTGCCCCCACTGGCTTTCCAGTTGGTGACTGGTTCAACTTAAAACGTTCACGTCCATCATTGTGCTTCCTGAATCGTATCACTGAAGGAATAAAACATCTCAAGATTGTCTGATTTTTGTTAAGGGTATGACTGCTGTCTAATGTACTGTTTTGTACATTTATTGTGATACGCAAAGGCCTGTTTTGGGAAACTCGTACATTTCTGGGGGCAATAACCGACTCCACTAGTATTAGTGATTTTAGTCTTTTTTGTGTACTTCTATACATAATGTTACCAATTACAATAACATGCTTGAACCAATATTACTGTATGCAATGCCTTTACAATATGTAATGTCTGTAATACCTTTATTGTAATCAGTATTAGTCTAGTACTCTCGATATTGCATGGTACTATTTTGCACGGTTTGTACTGGTCCTGCACTTTAGTATTGTATTCACGCTTTACTTTCTATCGCTTTGTACTGTTTTTGTGCATCTTGCACCTGTGAGACCAGGGAGTAAGCTTTTCATTATACTGTACTGGTATAATGGCAAAGTTGAATTGAATTGAATATGATTTTAATCCTCAAAAAAGCAGTTCAAGCTAAATTCAGCTGAATTGACTATATGCAGCAAATACACAGAACGCATGTCCCTGCAGAGGCACATGATGGTCGGATGCCATAAGAAGACTGAGATCAACAACAAAGTATGTAATTGGTGGAGGGAGCATGAAATGTTAGTCAATTTTACCCAGTGAGCACAAAGTTCAAAAGACGTGAAAGTCTGTCGACGATAATGTGACGTCTAGATTTCGGCCAGAGTGAAAATTTTAAAACATCTTTTCAGAGGCGTAGGAAAGATGACTATTGTGGTCATATACAAGCAGTCAAACTTGATACAGACCAAAAAAGATGTATATTTAGAGGCCAAATTAAGGTGAACCAGAAACAACCAAATATGGACCAATAATGCATTTTTATGGGCCGATACAAGTCAGGCCAGACTGGCCCAGTAATGGACGTCCATAGACATCTCGGAGTCAGTCAGTGCTCACTGGGAACAAAGACAGAGTGGTAATACAGACATAAACTGACAGAAGCTCAAAACACAAAATACACCTCATTTACCAGCTTGTATCGATACTTACGTAATTGTCTCTCGCAGACCAGCCTGGGTATAACTGCATGTGGAGCTGCCGTTCCTTGCGGGCTAATTCATAATACTTAGCTTGCTCTTCTCGAGATAAAGCGTGCCACTGTTGAGTGCAGAGGAAAGATTAGAGAAAGAAAATGGAGTCAGTCGATAACTCGCGCACTTTCAAGTTTCCCAGCAAAAAAGACGCATGCTAGTGTTTTGCTACAAAATCCTTTGCCAAATGATTTGTATTGGGGGAGAGGAGGGGGGATGGCGAGGGGGAAACACGATGAAGAGATTAACTTGCACAGCGAGGGAAAAAGGGGGCGGAAAAAAACTTTGATTTCATATCAAAACACTGGTTCCAATTTAGCGGCGCTTTACTTCAAAACTATGTCAGCGGGCAATTACCCCACACAACCGCAGAACGGTGCTTTGCTGTGGCTGGCTGCCTCAAACCGCTCAGGCTTTGGTTAGGGCATTAAACATGCTCAGTGGTTCCTCTTTTTCCGAAAAGAGGAACACGTCCTAGCAAACCTCAGCACTGCTCATCCTGCTTGCGCCAACCCCAACCCCCCCCCCCCAAAAAGACTATATTTCACAAAGTGTCAGCTCCTATTGCGCATCATTTAAATGGAACGAGACAGAGTGATAGTGGTGACGGGTGTATGGTGAAGCTAGACACCGATACGCACCCTCCTGCCCAGTATCTGGTTGATGGCGGCGCTCTCCTTCAGCGTGCACTCGGCCACCACGTTGGCACGCATTTCTTTCATGTAGAGCATGAAGGCGTTGAGTGGCTTCTTGATGTGAGGCCTCTTGGGCTCCTGCTCCTTTCGCTGCTCGTGATGAGGCTTCCTGCAGAAACGATCGCAAAAAAATAAAAATAAAAAGGCGGTTTAAAGAAAAAAAACGAAAAAAAAACCGGAGATCATTAAAGGAACAATAAAAAGATGGGGGTGTCATGGGGGCGGAAGAGGAGTCACTGGGGTTGCCGCCACAGCGACGGCAGCTAGTGTGAGAATAGCAAGAGATTCCTTTGGTCATCCAAAGCAGAGCTGCACGACTCACTAGCAGAACGCCTTTAATCACGTCCAGTTGGGTGCTTTCATGCAGAGAGATTACTTCACCAGTAATGGCAACCAAACCCTCTCCCCTCTCCCCTTGCCAATGGAGGAAAAGAGTCGTCCCTCTGCAAGGCTGCACAGTCTTTTAACTGCACGCTCCTATCTCAGACCTGGATCTGCTACCTGGGGCCAAATGGAGCACAGAATCTTATCTGTTCACCACTGCTTATCCAGAGCCGATCGAGGCTCATTAGAGGCCAAGATTCTACAAGCGGGTCTTGATTTGCTGCTAATGGGAGCAGTCAACTCCTCTCTAGGACATACACACACAGCTCCACGCATCAAGAGTGGGTCAATAAATGTGTGTATATATTTGTGCATGGACGTTTTTAGCTTACATGAATTGTGCCATGTGTTGGGGAGCTCTGTGGTGAGAACACACCAAGGCTCAGAGACAGAATGTCTTCTTGTCTTGTTTCTCTGGAAGTAAGCGGAGCACGAACAGGTAGTCAAATCCATCCGGTTTTTTTGTCTATTAAAGATGTTTAATTTAATGTGCAAGCAGCCACCAACTTGGAACTTGGGTTTCTGGTCCTAGTTTATTTTCCACTAAAATGAGAGACAAATTGAATCATAGTGACAGCAGTAAAAGCGACTACATCATTTCGGCGCCAAGGACATCACAGCGTGTAGCATTTTTACACAATTGTTAAATCCAACATGAAGGAAATGCTTGGATCAACTTTTCTGGATCAACTGATTTGGCCATTTCTCCTATTTGTGCCACATTTTCATTTTAAAACTGAAATGTTGTTGTTTTTTAAAGATGGTGGCTTAAAAAAGAAAATTATAATAATAAAAAAAGTTTGACGATATGGTTTTGCACATTGTGTGACGCAGTATGTATGAGCAATCAGCAATGAACAGTTCTGCTAGCTGCACTCTGGCACCAACAGGACCCAATGGTACACAGTCTTGAGCAGCTACCTTTTTTTTTTTAACCCAATATGTCTAATTTAAGGTGCAAGCACCCACCAGGACAAATTTCTTACTTGGATAATTAAAGCAAGTGTGTAAACAAATTCTTCCCAACTCCAATCTTTAAAACTATTTTGCTTAAATATTTATCTCAATATATTTTTTATTTATTTATGTTTATATTGCTCGGCTCTAGGATCAGGTATAGGAGGAGGATGAAGAGGAGGAGGAGGATGATGATGATGATGAGGAGCCACTCACATGTGCATCAGGTCTGTGTCATGTGTCGGCTCGTGTTTGACTTGCGGGTTGACGATGGCAGGGTGGGGGATTCCCGTGGCATGGGGGCCGGGAGGTCCTGGAACCATGTGATGAGAAAACCTGAAAAACAGAACAGAACCACACAGGAGTGTGAATGTGTGACAAGAAGCGATAGCATTTACATACAACACACTAATAACAGTCCTAAGCATGTATTAAATTCTTGTGTGGAAAAACATGTAGCACAGCAGAGACCAGTGGTGCAGCGAGTCAGCACCGAGTCAACCAACACAATTTTCTCTCAGTCTACACATACAATAGACACATCTCTCTGCCATTATCCTTGGTTGTAGGCTGCAAGATAGTGTCACTGTAATGTAGCAAATCACATAGCACTACTGAGAGGAGTATCAGGGTTAGAAGCTTCTATAGCTTTAGCATCCTTAGCTGAATTCACCAGTCTTAACAAGTTACTTCATCTTTTTGCTCTTCTTCACCTTGACCGAAATCCATAACAGTGCACTGATGAAGAGATCCTGGTCAGGATACTCCCTTATTTCAAGAGCCAAGTAACTGTATTCTAGGCCTGTGAATTTTTTTTTTTTTTCAACGCACATTCAAAAACAAGAACTGGCCCAAACAGGAGTTAAAACTTTCTAGTTTCTAGTTCATTTACCACCAATCTGAGAGACAACTGGACTGATTATACTGATCACAGTGAAAGCGACTGCATCATAATTTCGGCACTAACGACGTCACAGCATGCGGTGGATTTATGCGTCCAACATGGAAGCGCTTTGTTTAGCGCCGTTTCTTTGTCCGACTAGCCGTTTCTTGTTATTGTTTCACAGCTCCACTTTCTGCCTTTTTGCCGGACGGAAAAAGACGGAATATCTGCAGTCTTTTGAAATGTTATTTTAAAAATGCCAGTTCTGTGTTTGTGTATATGGTGTCGCAATGAACAGTTCTGCTAGCCCTAATCAATGGAAAAAGCCCAGTTCCAGTTGTACAGTGGAAAAATCCCCTAAATAATGTCTTTATACATTTTCATCATTCACCAATAGTGTCATTTTGGGCTTGTTATGATCGATATGTTTTGTACTCTGACAGCATTTTGGTTATTGATCGCAAACATCAATAAAACTTTAAGCCCGAATGAAGTTAATTTGACATGTTGTCCATTTGGTCTCCAGAGTCCCACTTCATCTCCAGTTACGCATTCATTTGATCTGCAGTGGGGACATTTGGCCTGGGCGCTTTCCAGTGGTCTGATCCTGTTTCAGTGTGTTTACATGCAGAGAGCTCGGCTCTTGCTGAGGAGAGTTCGTTTTCTTCTCGCGTCTCATCTGATTCTCACGCTCAGCTTGCGGGAGCCAGAGCGAGCCGAGGAGCAGCTGCATACGTTCAGGATGGGCCAAGGAGGCGCACGGCCAGGACTGAGTCAGGAGAAAGCAGTACACACACACATGCAAGCTGAAGCATAGATCCTGGGCCTGAGCCTGCTGTCTACATGTTAATATGATGAGTGTGCTTTAAGGGAGGGAGCACCATCTTGATGCCATTTGCTGCTTGATGAGCTTTTGAGTATACGCATGTGTCTGTGTGCGTGCATGGGTATAAACGTACCAGCTCAGTGGTGGGGTGATCTGTCCGACTCCTCCAGGAGAGAGAGAGTAGAAGTTAGGAATATCTGGACCATGGTGATGCCTAGGCATACCTATACAGAGAGAGAAAAAGAAGTATGTAGAAGCATTCTCAACCGGTCAACATTTTTATTTTAGCAGATGTAGCCTTAAAAATAAGATTAAAAAAAAATCAGCCACTCTAACACCACACACTCAGCCAATCAGTAACAGTACAAAGCGTAGAGTAAGTCTGGATATACACGTGTGTGCATAATCTGTATGTTTATATAAAAAAAAGAGTATGGCATTTGAGACCAGGCTTCTCTCTATGACCTAATACTCAAAAGTACGACCTGGCGTTAGCTTGCTAACTTTAACCAGCAGTGATTTGTGCTGCATATATTTTTAATTTTAAATGTACAGTTTATTAACAATTACAGTTTTAAGACAGAGACTGAATCACCACCACAGACAAGCCCCACCCCTTATATTATGTAGGGCAGTGATGGCTCAGTGGTTAGGGCACTGGGCTACTGATCAGAAGGTCGTGGGTTCAAGCCTCAGCTCCGCCAAGCTGCCAC
>JAOUQW010000038.1:21291784-21309634 GCA_028565825.1 Olivaichthys viedmensis | reverse complement strand
TTATTGTCATTTCTCCATATACCTCGTATACATTGAAATGAAATGTCGTTTCTACAGGACCATGGTGCAACACGCAGAACTGCAACACGCAGTTCTGTGTTGTCGGCTGCTTTAAGTCTTCACATAAAACCAAATGCAGAGTAAAAGCTAAATCAGACCTTGAAGCTCCTCCATTGTTGCTACTGTTGTTAGTGATTATTGTTAAAACTAGCGGAGAAATTATGTCACCAACCCACAACCTCCACAGAACTCCTATTTTAACGGGTTCCGCTTTGTAATAGGAAACATATACAGGTACTCGACCAGGGTATAGATAGTTTTGGATTCGGATCTACTCAGAACCAGGCAAAAAGAGTGTGTGAGAGTTAGCCTGTGGTGTGAGACTCCATTGAGGATATTTATAGCTCAGCAGACCTCAACGATATCACCACATCCTCCCCAACTCTCTCTCTCCTTCCTTCTCTTTTTCCTCCCTCCTATTGAGTTGCTGCAGAGACGAGCGTCTGCCGGAAGGAGCACATATGGAGTTGTGCTCGTGTGCAGTTGTCTGCCAGACCCCTCACACCCACGCCCACAGACCCAGTTCCTCCAGCTGCCCTAAACTGCTGAGCTGGAGGAGAAAAAGCTGGAACTGTCCTAAATGCTGTTCTAGGATCAGTGTCAAGCTGATATCCTAATTAAAATCAAGCCCATTTATTTAGGGCAGAAGAACAGAGAGAGAGAAAAAACAGAGAGGGAAGGGAGATTAACACTGATGAACACTACTGCAAAATTGGGATACTATAAGCTCTGTAGTAGGTGTGTGTCTACCTTGTTTGGAGTCCTGTGGGTGGTGCGCCGAGTGGGGGCCAGGGGCGAAGTGCTCATCGCTGTAGGTGATCAGAGGTGTGAGGGGGTGAACTGCGTGGGACGGCTGCACCACGGGAACCTTATTTGACTGCAGGACAAACACAGAGGAGGGGACACGTTAGAATGCAGCGCTTTACAAAACACCATCATTATAACAGCAAAGTCATGCTGGATTGTCACATCGCCATTATTTTTTTTGCCAGGGTGGAACAAAGATCAGTCGAATATGGATGATCCTGGTGTGATGTGATCTTGGCGAGAACATGGTGGAAACCTTTTTGCAACTATGAGAAACATTAAGGAAATAGTGAGGCAAAATTCTGGTGTGAACTTAATAATTAGCAGTTCCTTCATTCAGAAAAAAAAAGATACTGCCTGCCCTTTTGTATTCTATTGGCTCATATTTGCAAGGTTCACAAATTGACCAAGCCCAATCAAATTAACCGAAATTAAGCATTTTTGCTTCTTGCGTCATTTCCCAGTCAAGTGTTTCTGCCAGACGCAATTGTATTCACCCTCTGTGTGATCGCTGCTTAATGCTTATCTACAAGTGGCCCTGGTTAAAAGACTAAGAAGTGATGACCTCACATGCTGCATGATATCAACCACATTCTCTCAATCAAACTAAATATTCCGCTGCAATATTTGTGACCCAGAGGGACTGAAGGAGGGAGGAAAAGAGGAGGAAGGGAGCAATGGAGGGAGAGCTGGAGGGCACCACAGGGCAGAGGCAGAGGTCTTGGGGCTGGAGATCAAAGGGAATCATTAGCCGGTGAATAAGGGAGTTCATTACAGAGCCTCGGCCGTCTGCGGTGGAACTAAGCAGGGTTAATCACGTCAGCAGCGGCCTCAACACACACACACACGGGCTGACTCACAAAGCCATAGTCTTGATACTAAACAGCACACACTCACACACCCACACATGCACACAGCAACCCCAGCATGGTTATGGCTACATCAGGATGTACATGTAACCATAATGATTATCCATTTCAAGTAACCCAAATGGAGCATTTATGACCAAATGTCATCATAACTTTGGAGAAATTACAGAAAAAAAGTAGTCATAGATAGAACCTTCACATTCACACGGTCACTAAAGACTGGACTTTAGTTTGGGTGAAGTGTTCCCACAGGGTGTTTATTTCCCCAAGTCCCGAGGCTGATGTTCCCATCCAGTAAATTATGCTCCTTCACCAGCCCGAAAAGACCATGTGGTCCTGGAGGTAGGGCTGGGTTCAAATGAGTAGTTTGTCCTAATTTGTGAGCAGAGCTTGACATTCCCGACCCGCTAATTGGTGAGAGAGGCCGAGAGGGCGGTGGAAGGTACCATTATTGCTTCATGAGACAGCCTGGTTTTAAGCCGTAGGGTGTGGGAGTGTGTATACATGTGTGTGTGTGGGAGTCTCTCGTGGCTGGCACCACACTGCCCCATGTCCCAGCATAGCAACAAACAAAAAAACCCCAAAAAAACCCCAAAAAAACCCCAAAGCAGAAATTGCTAAATAATGAATGAAGGCTAGTAGGTGGTCAATTAGCAGCAGTTTGAAGTTGACAGCATAATATCTGAGCCAAACAAGTTTCTATCATGGTTAGCCAGTTAACATTTTGGGGTGATAAGGATTACTCGTTGCAGACACTCCTCTAAAAACATGCTTGGTCCAATAATCCAAACCTGTTGATGGTACAAGTCAAGCCAAGTAGGCTTTATTGTCATTCCTCTCAACACAAACAGATGTAATGTTAGGAACAAAATATAGTTCCCCCGGAATCATGGTCCTATATTTAACATGAAACATTGACAGACAAGAGGATTAGTAAGTCAATAAACACTATACAATAGCCACTATACAGTAAACACTACACAACAAGCTCTGTGCATTTTTGATGTAAACGGTGTAAATAGTCCTTATGAACATATAAAGTGACTTGTGTGTATGGAATTGGTATAATGTCTCGTTTAAAAGTGACTCAGAGTCTGAAATGGCCATCACACTCATCTGTTTAAGAGTCTGATGGCCTGTGTGAAGTAACTGTTCATGAATCTGGTAGACTTGGCCCAGGATGCTCCGTAACCTTCTTCCAGATGGCAGGAGTGTGAACAGTCCATGGGAGGGGTGAGAGGGATCCTTTCTGATTCTGCAGGCCTTCCTTATACATCATATAAATTAAACTTTAGGTTTACAGGTATGCTCGATGCACCACTAGTTCAAATGAAAGCCAAGAAATTAGCACTATAGAGTCTGTGGTTGTGTGTATGCGTCTTAGTAAACCAGTCTCCGATGAAGGTCAGAGGTCAGGAATAATCCAGGTGGAGGAGTAGCTTTAACAGACATTATCCCAGCTCTCCTAATGACATGCGACCCGAGGCCTATAGACACTAAAGGCAGGTCCGAACTAGAGGCCTAAACGATAGCATGCGTGCTTCTTCCTTCATTTTACGCCTTTCAGCTCCTATTGGCTTTTCCTGTGGGAAGGAGATAAGAAGCGGGCGGATTTTTTCTTTAAGCCTCCCACCCCTGTCTCACAGTGGGGTAAAAAAAAAGAAAAAGAAAAAAAGAAAAAGAGGAGTAAAGAGAAGAGAATAGGGGTGCTGAGAGGGGGGCCGTCATCAAAACTGCTCATGAAAATGAGCCGTTCTCTCAGTGAGACACACACAGATCCATGACTCCTAGCGAATCAGAAGAGTGGAGAGCTCTTGCACTTCGTTCGATGGCATATTGGATCTGGAGCTTCTTTGTACTCGCCCAGTCACAGCTGTCAAAGTGCATTTTACTCAATTTCTTAATAAACTGCCAGCACTGTGCATCACTTCAACCTGCAGGGAACCACCAAGCTTAATGTGACACACACACCCTCAGGAAGTAGAAAGTCAAAATATTTACTTTCTCTGAAATAAGAGCCCTTGAGCAGTAGGTAATAAATCAAATAAATCTTCAAAAATACAGTTATTTCTGTGTACCGCACAGTCTAATTTGCAAAGTCGCAGTCTTTAATAAAGTGAAGGGTTCGACACATTCATTGAGGACCGTGCAAACACTTTTACTGATGCAGCCCGGGAAGTGGAGGCACAGCCAAAACCGACCACAGGAACCGAGGCTGCAGGCGTCATGGCAACTCATCCCCACACTTAAACAGACTGGGTGGAAAGGTATAGGACCATTCTGAAAATACCTCACGCAGTCTCACTCTTTCTTTATTGTGAGGGGAAAATAATAGGCTTAAGGCCTTTCTTTTCATATTTGGGGAGAGGCGGCACGGACTGGAAAGAAGCAATTCCAGTTGGAGTTTTAGAACGAGGCTTGGCCGAGGTCGCTTCACAAGAACCTTAGATGTGGTTTTAAGGGAAATTTCATTGTGCAGAACTTAAGCTGGCCAAAGGCCTACAGAAACTTAAAGCGAGAGGCACAGAAGAGAAAATAAAAATAAAAATCCTGCTAGATTGGTGGCGAGTGTGTAAAGGCTAGTCAACATTTGCTTACTCCTGCATCCATAACCAATGATAGTTGTCACTAGACTGTTCTCAGTGTAATTCGCCAAACGTTTTCCCCTTAGACTACAAGTCCTTTTGTACGCCACTCGATTATCCCACTTCTGCAGTGTGCAGGGAAAAAGAGGAAACAGGACTTTTATGATAATTGCTTCCCAGTTCTGTAATTTATATGCAATGAGGACTCCTCATGCTCACGGCTACAGTTGAGTACGAGCGAAACGGTGCACTGGTGTTTCACTTTCAGGGAAATAAAACGTTGACAATGACTTTCACACAATTTTGGTAGGCAGAGAATCCATCGACGCTTGGCTTCATACTTGCTCTCAGTTCTCATGAATTCTACCTGCCTGTACCTGGAACTTTAGCAGCAGTCACGCCGGATTTTTAGCCTCACCATTTTCTTTCACCGGGGTGGAGCAAACAAACAAACAAATAAATAAATAAATATAATTATAATATTTAAAAAATTTAGCATACGAATATAGGCGGTTCTGGTTTCATGTTATTTCAGAAGGAACGTAGTGGTAAAGTTAGACAGCTAGAATTTGTTTTCCTTTGCACCAAGCGACATAAAATAGTGAGGCAAAAGTCCGGTGTGAGCGTTAGCAGCGTCCCCACTTTGTATTTTACAAAAAACGAAGAAAGCACAGCCAGCCTTTATCATTTTCGATTGTCTCACAATTTTGAGAATTTCCTGGTTCCTAGTTCACTTTTATAAAACTTGGCGAGAAACCAAATTGACCGCTACCGGAAGCAAAATTTCTTTCGCGTCCTGCGTCCTTTCGCATATTTTTGCCAGGTAAATTTTATTCACGCTCGGTCTCACCGCTGCTTTAGATAGTGAAAGTGACAGACGAACAGAGAAGCAGGCAGGTCAAGAGAATAAGGGAAGACCAAAAAGAAGCAAGAAGAAGAATGTCAATTATAAGAATGCAACTATGAGATTTCAATATAATGACAGAAAGGACAAAAGACCCATGATTTTCCCTTTGATCGTTGAATGTTGGGATGATTTGATGATCTAGCTATAGATTTCAAACTGTTAAGCCGCTCAAACAAAGGACGTTAAAGGCCAAAAGGCAGAACACACCCAAGCACTGCCTACACACCCAGGCCAGGCCAGGTGTTCCCGCTCAGATCAGCAGGAATGCATGACCTTTACACAACAAAAGGTTCTACTGTCCTGGTACCTTCAAAGCATCCCCAACAAGCCACAGAGAACCACGCCACTTGTTTGGGACTTAACCATAAAGGGAGACGCTTAAATAAATAAGCAATTAGCATTCAGGAAAACGAGCAATGCCCGCGGTCTTCGCTAGAGTGTTGAAAATGGAATGCGTTATTGGCAGAACAGCCTTTTGGCCGAGGGGCTTAATGTAACCAAACCCAATTAATGGAGAAGAAAGGAAGACTTGCGGCACATGCCACGCGCCTTGGGTAATGAGACTGAGAAAGACAGACACACAGAGGAGGAGAGTTGAGATGGAGGGAGACAAAGTGAGTGAGCAAGAGAGACTGAAGGGGGGAAAGGGTACAGAATGAGGAAAAATAAAAATGCCAGAAAGCTAATATATATATATTCTTAGTCTTTATTCTCTCGGAGTTCATCTTTTCCTCCATCCATTCTCGACATAGAAGTTAAACAGACTGTCCTCAGATGACTATGAAGCCCAACATTGCCATCCATACAATAAATCTTTTAAAGGCTCCATTTAGGTTTCATTTCTCATAATTTTTCATTGTGCTGATGAAAGCTGCTCATAATGAAACTTTAAAAAAAAAAACACAAATATTGCCAGAAAAAACTGGCTCAGGTTAAAAATTACTGCCTTGTCTAGTGATTAGAGCATCTCTCCTACTTAACTTGTGCTCCTGCCTCAGTTTCTGGGTGTTACTGGGAGAATTATAGTCGCTCAAGTCGCTTTTACTCCTGGAGGTGACTTCAGACTCCAGTATGCACCAGTATTATAATGTATACTACATACTATTCCAATGAAAAATGCAGTTTAGTATTATCATTTGTTAGGCCTACACAATCATGTGACTACCTGATGGTCAAATTCACTTGTGGACACAGTTACCTCACAATTACATTACAGTGTTTTTACAGTTACTGTGACCCACAATGGGTGAACTTTAGGTGGTTAATGCCAAAGATTATGCAATTGTGACAAATAAAAGGCTTTAAGGCAGTCAAAAACCTGCTTTAGTCTTCATTTTGAGACAGGAAAGCAATGCAAACACAGTACTGGCATAGCTAGCATAAACAGCTCATTTTCTGTCACAGCCAGTTAAGATTCCAAGAGACACTGAGAAAAAACATTAAATGTATTAACTCAGCAATAACGGACATAATATTGAATGAAAAACGAGCCGACCAACAAGCTACTTAGCCGTTGCCATTTGTTGTATTAGTTGTTGGTCAGCATTAGCTTGTTCACAAGACATGTTTTTTACATGATGAAAATACCTCAATGTAACTATGGTCTTTACACGTATAGCTATTGGAAATATTCATGTTTTACACCTAATGCGTACTACATACTGCTTTTGAAGGGGTTTAGCATGAGCAGTAAGGATTGTATGCCATTCAAACACAGCCCATTTCTCCTTGATCATCAACCCAACACTTGACCAGGTCACATGACCAGCACTAACAAACACTAACCATTAATCAGGAGGTAATGGTTTCAAAATCAAAACATGAACATAAGTGAAGATTTTAGTTTAATTACTCAGGCATTGTCAGATCACATCATTGTGCATATTTCTGAGCCTGGCCATTATGTATGGACCAAGCTATTTTGGATAAGGTGTGCAGATGAGCGGGGAGAAAAGCGTATTGGGAAGGGGGACACTTTAGGGCTGGACTTCTGTGCGTCATGAGACTAATATCCAACTTCAGACATTCCTTATTCCGTCTCCGAGTTTTTTTTATTACCTACCACCGCCGTTCTCTGGCTTGTTCATTAGGGATCTAGATCAAGACCTGGATTTCTGTCAAGTTTCTTTGTAAAAATGTTGCTGGATGTTTAGCCTGGATGTTCACCTCTGACCAAAATTATTTTCTGATCACATAAATGCCACAACTTATCAAAAACACTCACAACAAAACAGTGATTTTGTGATTGGTTTGAATGCTTATAGAACAGATTTGCATCTTGCAGGCTTCTGTGATATTATTATTGAAAGGTCTATACTGCGATAACGATTAACAAACAATATATTGTGCAGCCCTACACTGCAGAGCTTGGTGACGATATATTAATTTGACCTGACCAGTGACATCAGTTCAAAAGTGTTTCACGTGACTGTTCCGAGTGGCTGAACGGAGACTGGCGGAGTCGGTTTCGATGTTTATTGGTGTATGGAGGTTGGGCTAGTGTCTGATTGGTTGTGTGGGGTTGTGGGAGGGTTTGGCAGAGTTCTTGGCCCCCCTGCAGCCTGAGGCTCATTAGCACAGCAGGGCCTGTTCACATCAAAGCACTGCTGAAAGGTCAAACATTCCACTGGAGTGACCCAGTCAGCAGGCCCGGCTGCTCCTACCGACCAAACACACACACACACAGCACAATTAATTAATAAAAACCCAGCATGGTTGAACCAACCCCTCTCACAAAGCCACACAAGCAGATCTGAGAAACAAGAGCGATCATCTTTACTGATCTCTACAGCCTCCATAACCTCTGCAAAGCGCAAATGAATGAACGAGTGGTTACTCCCTTTTCTCAGCCGGTGCCAGCTTTCTATCCAAGCTATTTATAGCAGCTGTAACACACTGCACTGTATCCAGTTAGCCAGAGTGTAGCGCTAACCATGCTACCAAGTGAGCCAGCAATCCAGTGGCTGCATATGTAATAAATAAGCAAAAACAATCTGGGCCAATAATTATGTATTCTAGCATATGGTGTTTCTCCATTTAACCCTCTTATTGAAAGATGACAAGAAACAATGAAGGAGGAGGAAAAGAAAGGTAGAAGGGCAGAAAGAGACAGAAAGTGCTACACACCTTTTGGCAGACACTGAAAGCTGTGAAGGAGGGGTAAGTGTAGGGGGAGGAGGGGGGAGGGAGGATTTGCCTGCTGTGTGTTGATAGTGTTGCGCTCTCGTTCACACAGGTACTCCGCAGTCTGCACTTGAATGCCTGTCAGTCTGGATTTGAGGAAACTGGCAGTGAGGGGAGAATGGAGCTGGCAGAGTGCTTTCTGCCCCTACCAGTATGGCGGCTTCTCTTTTTCTCTTTCCCTCTCTTTGACCCTTATCTCTAAAGCTCATACTCTTGCTCGTTCTCGGTCTCCCTCAGCGGCAGGGCTGGTCTCAGGTTAATGTTTGAGCTGTGGTGATGACACTGTGGTATGTGCATGTATGTGCATACATAGTGCATTAAAAGATGACTGAGGAGATGCAGATGCAGGATAATGACCTAGTTTTTGTCAAACCATGGCACCACTGGCTTACTAATCGTATTTTCACTCTCAAAACCCGGGGGATTATGAGCAAAGCTTTACCAGTAACGTTCAGGCTATGGGTCATTCAAACTTGCAGCCTTCAAACAGTATTTTACCTGGATGCATGCATTCACGTTTGCAATGAAGGTTACACAGGATGTGATCCAACAAACGCCACATACAATGGATTTGGTGGACTTTACGTATCAAAACATTTGATTTTGTTCACCATCTTCATTCTGCTTACGTGACATTTTTGCTAGTGATTCGCTCATAAATGACGCATTCCCAGACGGTGTCATTCATTTGACTGAGAATGAATGGTACGAATTGGCAAAAGTTCAGACTTCTCTGAATCACTCCAATTTGTAGACATTTCTCCTGTTATTCTTCATCATTGCCTTTGGTGTCAGTTCATCATGCTGATCTTTTAAGTCAGCCACTTTGAAAGGCGTTTAACGTGTCGGAGGACAAATAGTCATCAAGAAGTCATCCTCTTTGCAGGTAATGTATTTGTTTTGTGCTAGGTCTACCTGACTGCAGTGTCAATCTTCCCAGGATTTCGACTCCGACTTGCGTTCACACTTAACCCTGATTAATTACTGTTTAATTTCCACATGTGTAAAAGGAGACTGAGAGAGGTCCTACTGAACAGACTCGAGCACTGAAGGCAAAAATAAATAAATAAATAAACACGCACATACTGCATTCACATGCTGCCAATGCGACTTTGCAACAAGTCCTCTTGTATTTAAAAAAAGAAAAGGCATTGTAAAAGCTCTATCTATTTGAACTTGTTGCCCTGAGCCACCTGAGGACAGGCCTTCCCCTTTCAGTCTCCACCCACAACCTGCCCCAGCTCAAACCTGCAACCACAAAGCCTTTATGTCCAGGTGTGTGATATGTACTAGGTACAAAAACGTCAGACTTGCTTAAAGATGACATTCTTCATCAAACGGCTATTCTGTCATTGTTCTATGCAACAAGGACAAAAGAGCAAAGGACATTGTCCTAAAAACCACCCACTCTCATTCCCTTACTCCCCACACTGGGGGTGGCTTTAGTAGGAAGGACAACGTTACACCACTAACAGGCCACATTTGTGGAGGATTTGCTAGTTAGCCCCAACACAACTGCCTTTTACACTGGGATTATCCAGTGAAAAACACACACACTTTGAACAAATGGCTTTTCCCCCACCCATGTATGACGACGGAGCACTTCAACAAGCTCTCGAGAGTTGGCACACACACTAGACGAGCACCTCCCTCAGTCGATACTTTTGAAGGAGCACTTCGGCGACTTGTTAGGGGCCAAAGCAAACGAAACACAGCACTGTGTGAAACAGGGCCAATCACAACGACTGAAGGACGTACGCAAGGCCTTTGTTTTTCTGTGCCAGTGTGCGATTTTAAAAGGAGATAAAGCAAGAGGGCTGGTTGGTAATGAAAAACGTGCAGGGTAAGCAAGAGTGGTACTATTTCCCCATTGAGAAAAGTAAAATGCAAGTTATATTTGTACTCACTGTAAGGTACTCCAGTAGAAGGTATAGAAGAATTTTTTTTTAATTACGTTACAATGGACTTTGCTCAGAGTATCGCAGGTATCATCAGCACTTCTAACACAGACCAACTCCACGGACATTAAGGAAAGCTTGTAAATGTAAACCTGCAAAACCGAATATCCAAAAACTCAACTTCTGTCCAAGTCCTTCGATTTTCAGGAAGTCTGCCATTTCCAATATATTCCACCGGTCTTAAATATAATTAGCAGCAAATATAATTTTCTCATTTCATCTCCATTTTGCTTGAGTAACAAAGATGCCTTTAACAGTCTCTGCTATGGGGGATGGGGGAAAACGACAGTGTAGTAATAAGAGGCAACAGAAACGAAGTAACAGAAGAAGAGACAAAAGCAAGACATCAGAAAGGAGGAAAGTACAACGTGAAATAGAGGGTAAATAATAGCAATTAAAGAAACAGAGACAGTGCAAGAAGGAGAGAGCAGGTAAGGGTGCATGAGAGTCATAGAGAAATTCTTTAAAACAGACCTCCATCAGCTGAAAGCCAGGCCAATACAGAGTCCATCTCAAGCCCATCTGGAACTCTTGCCTCATGTCGCTGAAACACTAAGCATCTCTGAAGGGCACTTCAGCATCATGACCAAACACTCTAGAGCTTATTGGCCAGGCACAATTAATGCAGGTCCAAATCAATTAGTGAATGAAGAGGGGAAAAACCCCTCGCTGGGTCTAGCTCAATAAAACTAAAAACATAAGTTAATCAGAGATTTAGAGATAAAAGATCACATCAAAGGGCAATGCCATCCATTTTCTTGATGAACCTCATCAACAACTGGCCTACATGAAGTGTATAAAGCAATAGTTTAGGAGGTGGTAGGAAGGGAGTTAATTTTCACACTTAAAACCCAGGACATTATTGTCATATCTTAAATGGAAATATTTGGGCTTTGTGTCATTTAAACTCAAACATTCATATTTGCTATATAAAAGTATATAAAAGATGTGACGTATAAAAAAAACCCCACATACAATAGATTTAACGCTCGAGTTTGTTGAGTTTCGATCTTCTTGAGTTTCGATCTTCTCACAGCTTTTGCCACATTCTTTGTTCATTAATGACATCCTGTAGCCTACTGTGCTATTCATTTGACTAAGAATTTAGTCCTTGGCATAAATGGCCAACAACTTTATTTCTAAATTTATAATTTTTTTTACATTTCCGTGGTTATTCTTTGTGCTTGACTTTAGTCACTTCATTGCGCTAAAGTTTTCAAATCGGCCGCCTCAGGTGCCAGCATGTCGTAGGATAAAAACGCTCATCCTCCATCCCAGTAACGTATTGGTTTCTGTTCACACTAATTTCTCAAGAATTGTGCTAGGTCTCGCCCTGTTTGAACGCTGCTTTAAATTTCCCTGGGTTTTGTTGCTTGTTTGCATTCACCCTTAACCCCATTGAGGTCCTGTGTAATAGTGCATGTGTGATAAGTGTTTCATTCAAGTGTCTATCAAGGCTTCAAGTCATTCAGGATTGTTGTGGCGTTGCACATTGGGCACATAGGAAGCAGTGGAGTGGGATGCCAGGCCAATATGGGGACAACGGGGTATGGAGGACCCGCCTTGCCCCAATAGGCCAGCCTTATTAGCTCCATGGCGATTATGGCTTCAAAACATCAGCGGAGATAAATATGGGGACATCTGCACGTGTAATCGGCCAATTGTGCCCCCATTTTCTGCTCTGCTGGACAACAGTGGGATAGACTGTCTCCATCCGTCCTTCTCTTGCAGCACTAGTGAGTGTCTTGCCGGTTTCACCCTCAGTGAGGTGAGAGACACGAGCGCTCAGGTAACCAACACATTAATCTGAGGCCACACTGAATTACACGTAATTACTCTTGAGCGCTGATTGATTTCATCCTGGAATGGGAAAAAGAGATGCCCCCGCCTGCTCCCCCATCTTTCTTTCTCATTTTCTCTTCCCTCATCTTCATCCTCCTTCCAACACACACAACTCTCCTCCCTTCCCCCTTTTCTAATTCCCCCCTCCACCCCTTCTCTTTCTCTCGCTCACGAACAGCAGCCAAGACTCTCCATCTAGTCGGAGGCAGGAGGCTTTGAAGAGATCAAAGGCAAGGCCGCGAGCAGTGCGGCACTCTGGGAATACAGCGAGCCTCTCTGCTCCTCAGCCCCATTTTCCAGAGTCATGTCGGATTGCAGCTGGATTGCATTCCGCCGGTTTTCTTAATGCTCTTGGTTTTGACTTTGACATCAGTGACCCCCCCCCTCCTTTACTTCTTCAAAACAAGAGTGGGGTGTGTGTGTGTGTGTGTGTGTGTGCTGGGGGGGGGGGGGGGGGGGGGGAAAAAAAAAAAAAAGGCGAAAAAAAAAAAAAAGCCCGGGGGGAAAAGAGCGAAGGGGGGGAGCCCGCGGGAGGGAGGAAGATCGACAGAGTGATTTTTATTTTCACAACTCCATAATTGGGCAGTTCAAAGGAAAAAAGGGGAAGAAAAAAGGAGCATTTGTTTTCAATTCTGTGGCCAATATGAAAGGAGCGACAAACTTTTATGAGTTTCCCAAAAATTAAAGACAGGCTCTTTTCACGTTCAAAAAAACAGAGCCTTTTTTCATGATGGAGACCACACAAAAATGAACTGATAGCAAGAGAAACCGCAGGAGAGAGAAAGAAAGAAAAAAAGGACATGAATGTGCTGGTGCAATCAGAAAAAAGTGAGAGGGGGAAAAGAAAAAGAAAAAAAAAAAGAGGCAGCTGTATCCATACATCCATTAAAGTGCCAGGCTAATAAAGCCTGGTGGCAGCCGTCCCTTTGTACTGCAATTCAGCCGAGGCCTAAATCGAACTCCTCCAGCACGGAGCATGAATACTTCAGTACTGTCGGCTCCACAGAGCACGCGAGCCTCTAACTCACACACACCCACGGAGCCGGGCAAAGAAAGAAAAAATAATAAAATAATGAGCTTCTGAAAAAGAGAGAAGTTAAAAAGAAAAAGCCTCAACTTTGTGCTCCGTTCGCCATTGATCATCTGTGCCACTGAGGGGGACGCGGGCCTGCTTATTCCAGCATCTGAGGTTCAGAGGAGAACTGGGATCTCTCCCTCACACACACACACACACACACACACAGTCCTATATCTGTCACGGTTTATGTGCACAGCTCAAATCTTTCAGCACTGCTGTATCAGACGGCGCACGTGTTGAGCATTCTCTTGTTCCTGTGTCATTCTACAATATACAAGATCACCAAAACGAGCTGGATCTGTCCCAAATTACCAATCACCGCTCAGTAGACGGGATTTATGTCATATAGAGTGGATGTAGCTTTGCACCAGACAAATGTTCACCATAAAAAGAACAGAATTGTAGGTCATCTGAGGAAACAACTGTCAGAATCGAACAGACAAAAGAAAACACGCAGCACAAACACTAGAGATTGCCTGACAAATGAGTGGAAACCGTAACAGTGCTGAGCAGACGCTGTGCCGGGCGTTTACTCGAGGTCGCATGTAGCCGCCAAGTCACAACAACGAGCCGCGTGGAGACAAGCAGCATGCAGAACAAAACACGGCGCTACTTTATGACTTTCAGACTCAAACTCACACCCTCCATTCTGAGGAGTGAAAAGCAGGAGATCTCCGAGGTGAGGAGACGACGATAGAGAGTAGGTGCTGCTATGCTAGCATGCTAGTTACTGCTAGTGTGCCAAGTCCATACTATAATCAAAGTGACTCCATAGGGCTATCCTTTTTTTTAATTTTTATTAACAACCACACTGTATTTGAACTAAACTGCTATGCTAAATGTAGCGGTGGGAAATTTAAGGTCTGTGTTTACATGAAAGATCAGGGTCGTGTCAGTTAACATCACACGCTTACATAGCATAAAGTAAGTCAGTGGATCGGATCGGAAAATATGTCAAATCCGATATCGATCCAGCGTTTCAAGCCAGTACCGCATCACTACATCCCTAGTTAAGATGCAGCTCGATGTAGCTTGGATGTAGTTCAACACAGCAGGGCTTTGCTGCGGGTTCCAGATAATGTTTTCCCGTTAACACGGCCAGCCTAACCACATACAAATTACAAGTCTCCGACGCTCAGGTGAATGGCTTTAACAGAACCATTTCAAACCGCTTCAATAAAAAAAATTAAAATAAGGAGAAAAACATACTCCAGCTTATTTTCTCTCTCACTCGCGCTCCCCCCCCCCCCAAAGAACTCAGCCACATGGATTCAATAGAGTAGTGTTTAGTGCTGGATGGAGACCGAGTATCGATGGCTTTGTTTATGAAGCCTGAATGTGCATCAGCACTTCAAAGGCCTGCGGGCTGCCCCACACACACATACACACACTGTGAGGTCTGTGTGTTCAGACCTGCTCTGCAGATGACATGGCCGTCTGTGACCCTCCTTACTGACTGACTGCATCTGGGGAGGCTTTATTGCTACTGTAAATTAAGACAGAAATAAAGTATGTTTACAGTTTGCAGGCATGTCATGTACGAATATGATGTAGCAACAACTGATATGGACTTGTTGCTGTTCATGACAGATCATCTGCTGTTAAGGAGTTGAGGAAAATGACTACAGATAACCATCAGCTAAAGCAATAAAATGAATCAGCTGTCTGAATGACACGATATGAGAGCTTCCAAAAAAGCAACGAAAAGTAGGGTTGCCAGCTCCATCTAAATGCAATCTGTACATAGCCGTCACACCGATGGTGTACGTGTTGTTGTTTTTTCTATTTAAAGTTGCAACCTTGTCAAAGAAACCCATACATTCATGTATTTTACTCCGATTTTATTCCCATCAACCCTCAATGATTGATTTAAAAAATATATTTTTTATAATTCCACCAGGCCTCTGCAAACTCCTTGAGTCTTTGCGACCCTAATGAAAAACGCATTAGCGAGATCAACCCGCACTCAGGAATCATGGGTTCCTGGGAAATGTGGTTTTGCTGACACTGGCACAGCAGAGCCTGTGAAGGGAGGAGGAAGCGCGGTAGTGTTAAATCTCGTTAGGTAAGCCAGGGTTTGGGGGGAGCTGTGATTCCACGGCACGTCCACGCTGAGGAAGGAAATCTGTCATGTCCCACATCAAAGTAGAGAGTGCGTGCGCGCATGTGTGATCTATCGCCAGCTTCCAGTCCTAATGGGGAGGTGGGAGGGATGTGTATGACCTCTGCACTTAACCAACATCCTCCACACTGGACAATCTTACCTTCAAATAGCACTTTAGCAATTACAGTAAACCTTAAGGAATTTACCCAAGCTTGGTTTGGTAGGAAGTAGGTACAGAAAACCCAACCTTTGAAAGACCAACCGCAGTGTGTTATTTTGGACCGTGTGCCAATAAGGTGGTATATACTGGAAAAGACTGGGAGAATTTACTGTCAAAATTACTTTCCTAAATTCGCCGTGACGCCACGAGCACTTCTTTGCACTTCCATCCAGAGATGTCGTACTACTATGTAAATTAGCTGAATAATTTACCCACATTTTGTATTGCTGGTCAAATTTCCGATTCCCTCTAGGTGCTTATTAACAGCTACAGGTTTCAAAACTGTATCAACTTACAAAATGTTGCAAGTCTCAACATCAAACTGTCACAATTAAAGCCAAGACGCAGCACGCACACAACTTTTGGCAGCGTTCCTGTAGGAAGGTGTTTGCTAATTGATGGATTACAGGCCAGACTTGTAACTTCTTCTCTGAATGGGCCCTCCAAGGCATGAAAATGATGAAATGGAGCACTGACTGAACACCAGATTGTTTTTTTTCTGCCGCCACCGCCTTTCGGCTAGTGGCTTTTAGAAGAAACGTGAACCATCGCACATGCAGTCACTTTAAATAACCCAAAACGGAACAATAAAACCTCACGCGACCTCCCTCAGATCGCGCCCCAAACGTGCCACGAAAAGAACAGGAACTCACTGAACACACTGCCAAACAAAACCCAACCCTTCACCACCCTTCTTTCTCTCTCTCAGTCTTGTTTTTTTTCTTTCTCGCTCTTTCTCTGTGCCTTCCTTTCTAGAGATCATACAAAATTAACTGTCCCATTTATGAGGAGGTGGAATCGTCTAATTAAGTGAGAACGGGCTTAAAAAACCTCAAAGCTGTAGCTTCAGTGATAATACAAACTCTGATATACACGTGGAAACGTTCTCTAATGACCCTGTAGGTAGATCTCGAAAAGAAAGAAAGCCAGATATCATTTCCAGAAGCCATCAAAAAAGCCCTACGTCACAGCAACATGTGCAGGCTCCATGGGTCACGGCCACTGGGAGGCTAATAGCAGCACGGGTCAGTGAAGCCAGCCTGAGGGAGCACTTTAGTCTCACCGCTGCCTTCTTCCCCACTAAACTCACAGGCTCGTACCTACTCACAGTCAGGTAGCAGCGGCCCAAATCTGCTGAGCGGCAGAAAAGCGGCCGGCCCTTGGCTGGGTGTGTGTCAGGCACTGGAATGTCATGGCCAATGGAAAATCAATCCAAACTTCAGGGAAAGAAAGGAGAGAGAGAGAGAGAGGGGAGGGAGTCGGCTGCCTTTGATCTTGGCGAAAACCGATCCCAGGCCTTGGAGATACTGTGTCCACATATTTGATCCCCACAGCAGAGAGAGAACGAGAGAGAGAGAGAGAGAGAGAGAGAAAAAGAGAAAGAAACACACATGGTCATTTCCATTGCTCAGGTCAAGCAGTCATGCAGCTGGGATACAGAGATGTGTGTCTGACATGTCAGCTTTTCTTTTGGGGAAACAGGATGTGAAAAGAGCAAAGCCAATTAACACCAGTATTTTACACAAATTCATGAATTTAAATATCCTCACAAATGTACAGACCTCACTGAATCACTGGTTATACAGGTGATAATACAGCATTACGGAATAAAATTAAACATTCACTCACACACACAAACCACGTGACAGACACAGAGTCAGCGCGTGTGCTGCGTGCTTCCTACATTGCATTATCTTAAAAACACCTTGTGATGCGTGCACACTCGAGCATACACGCACAGCACTACATATCCTCGACGTGAAACAATGTTTCAGCATAGCTAAGCGCCGAAGCGGACTTTGCACACCAACATCCAATAGCATCGCTGCGTTTGCTCAGTATCAGAGCGCACGCACACACACACACAGGCCAGAGCGGTGTGAACAATGGCAGAGCAGAGCTTTCTGCGGGCTCGTGTGTTATCCTGTGGCGGTTGCCTGTCCCCGGCACGGGGCCACTGCTAGACAGGGAGCCTTTTCCATACAAAAAACCTCCAAACAGGATTAGAGTGGACAGCTGCTAGCGTGTCCTGCACCTCACTTTTTTTTTTGCTCCCTTCTTTTGGGGGCTTGCATGCATTGATTATTTGCAACGAGAGCAGACGGCACCGATCGAGTGGCACCAAATGAATAAAGAGGAAAGTCACGGCACTATGCAATGTCTCAACGTGACATTATGTAAAAATAGCATCAAGCGCAACTTTTTCACGTTTTAAAGTGACAAGACCATTTCTGTGA
>JAOUQW010000038.1:21229324-21239886 GCA_028565825.1 Olivaichthys viedmensis | reverse complement strand
CTGAGACGCATTTTATCCTCATGTTCTACAAGTGTAAATGCCTCCGTCTCTCCAAAACACATTTAACCACCAAAAACGCACGATTCCATGAACGCTGAAGTTACCGCTTTTAAAAACCACATTAAAAACAACACGATTATTAATTATTATTATACCACCTTATTCATAAAACATCTAAACACCAGGACACAGGAAGTTGGTGTTTGAATGTATCATGAGCTGATTTGCATATTAATGTGTAATACACCAATCAGATTTCAGTCTGGCTAACCGGAGACGCGTTCGAAGTGTAAGCGTCTTTAAAGTTAAAGTTAAAAGTTAAGGTTAAAATCTGATCAGGATCCAATCCAGATACAACTCATGAAACCAGCAGGTGAAAACGAGATCATGGATGAATGCAAATTAAATTGGTCTACTGTTCTTCACCCATGATCTAATGTGTATGAATAATAAAAGAGTATGTGTATGTAAGTCCTCCTATGCAATTCAACATATTCTATTCTCCTCTCCCTTCTATATTAGGCCGGGGTTATACTACGCGTACCTGTATGCAAGATGGCTTCCACACTACCCACCAGATCGCAGACAAACTTTAAATGAATTCTACAGAGTGAGAGTTAGGTGTGTGCATTATTGTGATATGTTGCAGTGCAATACAATGTGTCGAGGTATCAAGGCCACACCTCCTTCCCTGGGACTGGCAGGCATAGGCCACGCCCACTTCACTGAAGGTGGGGGTCAGCCCAAGTGAAAGAAATGAATGAACTTTTAATTAAATTAGCCATAACCATTCATCACTTTCCACACCAGTTGGACCATGCGACGCGTTGTGACTCAAGTACAATCTTATTTAAGATCATAAATTTGTCCATTTACTTCTGGTCTTCTTAAATGGCTATATTTCCTATACAGTTCACCCAATATCGATGTAAAACCCTCTAATTAAAGCTGAACTTCTGCACTGTTTAAATACTTACACACTGAACCGGACTTGGAAAGAAAAGCTCCTGTAGATTGTTCAATATGTTCCAGTTTTCTTCACCGTCAACACTGCATCTGGAGCACAACCTGTGTGTCCGCTAACCGTCCATAAGCTCTGTCCACACTTTCATCCCTGATCGAAAACAAGAACATCGCCGCCCCAAAAAATCCCATTTCTTCTTTCTTTCTAAACCTCAGCCGCTACACTTAAGCGTTTTCGTGTCGGATTATTTTGTACGTGATCCAGTAGAAGATGTTGAAAATGAGGAAGGCCAGCGGAAAAGCTGCTCTCGAAAGGGTGTCGATCCTCTTCGCTCTGTCCACAAACTTCTTCCTGTTGTTCTCCGCCGACGTTTGCTGGACGCCGCTGTCATTCTTCGCCGCTATGTCGTCCTTCATGCACGTGGCTATGCCGTAGCCGGAGAAATGGAAACGTCCTTCTCTGAGCTCCTCCTCCTGGACATTGCCAAAACAAAAACAGCAACTTTATTTCACCAGGCTAATTAGCAGCTAATTCTTTCTTAAGTAATGATAATATGGCGCTAGTCTTTTCTTGTACAAAGTGAAAGAAGCATGCAGCTTTAATTTCTAAGTGATTAATAGGTCGCTCATTATGGAGTCTGGATTTTAATCAATGTGTAAAAAAAAAACCTGCTAGGTTAATGGCTGGAGAGCGCTTCCTTAATTCATAAATTATGAGAATAACAAGGTTGTGGGGTTTTTTTTTTTTTTTTTCAGTTTTTTTCTCAAATTTGTGTCTCAGATTAACAGTTTAATGAGTAATTAAACTGTAGACCGTTAAGGAACATAGAACTTTAATTAATGCATAAACAAACTGGCTTGACTATCTGCGATTACCCAAATTAGCATGAATGATTAGAACGCAGATCTAATTCACGTGTAAAGGAACTCACTCAGGTACTCCGAGTCCGGATATTCCATAAATGGCTTATGGCTTATGGCTTTGTATTTTCTTTCTTTCTTCTTTTTTTTTCTTTTTTTTCCAAAAATTGTGGCTCAGGTGTTGCCTCCGTAACTGTCTTATGCCTGTAGGGCGAAAAAGTCCCCATGATGCGAATGCAAATCTGTCACAGCCCTGAAGGTCTTTCATTTATTTAAGCATCCAGATGAGTTCTTTAGAACATCTTTTCAATAACTGACACTGACCTCATTGTTCATTTTTTTTATATTAATGGGTTTTTACGGTTTTAAGGTGAAAAAAGGGCGCTTTTCTTTTTTGTTAACGCCAGCGTCGGAGTTCGAAACCAGACGTTCCTGCCTTATTTCCATTTAAAATCCATGCTTTGTTAGCGTTCATTGCTAGCTCAGAGGGACGCGAGAACATTTTGCAGACGCACACACGCCGATGCTTCAGCTCCTTTGTGCATTTTCCGACAAAACGTTTCAGAATCCTCACGACTACAGAGTTCATTATTAGTCCTCAAACAGATTATGATTGTATAAATTATTCATTAGTTTAAGTTAATCCGTGTGTGTGTGTGTGTGTGTGTAGGTTTTTCAGTCCACATAATTATAGCAACACATGACGAATTGGACACTGTGTGGACATTTGGCTGGGGAAAAGAAAAGCTGTTTTTTTTTTTCTTCTTAAAAATCTCAGGGTTAACCATTACTTAGCGTGGGGGCTAATACTTACAATGGAATGTTTCAAAATGAAAAGAAAAAAATTAAATATTCTTAAAAGTGAAATAAATAAATCTACAGCTTTGGGCTGGGTTAATCACAGAAAAGTGTGGAAGAACAGACAGTAAAGTTGATTTTAAAAAAAGATAAATGTGGTTACATTGGTCTGTGTATGTTCAATTTCTAAAAATTGCTAAAAAATGTTGATTGGTGTTTTTAGTTAAAAAGAGCTGGCCTTGCAAGCGCGGTATTGAACACAGTTCTTAATTTAGAATGCTATTGGTGTGTGTGTGAAATTATGTGCATGTTCTTTCTTCAAAGCCGATTTGCCTCTTGGGGGAACAGGTCATTTTGAGAAAACGGCAGATAAACATAACATTACATCATTAATCCCAGTTAACTCATTACATCATCTAAGGACATGCACTACATAAAATTGTGCTTTAGAAAATAAGCTTTCCAATAATACATGATTTAATATGGATTCAATATGATGTAATCCCAAACGCCTGTTTAGCTATTTTTTTGAGGACGCTATGTAGGACACCCATCCTACGGAGGATACTAACAATGCTGTATTTCTTTGATTTGAAACTATGTGCCTGACTGTGGACTGATGGAGTCCCACATCTTCAGACACTTTTAAAACTCTTGTCTTATTAGCTTAACAATTTTTTTTTCTGAGTTTTTCTAAAATCTTTTTTGACTGGGCCATATTGCACCTGAACATAATTTTGCTCTGGAGTGTATTTAAACAAACTTGTGCATTTTTATATGCCAGCGTAGACCAAACCACATCTGCCAGGCACCACTTTTCTTCTGAAAGAATCTTAATTTTCTCTGCTCTCACCCAGTTTTCTCATGAGCCAGTGATGCAGAAATCCAGATAATTCCGAGGATTCATTACCTTTTTTTTCCTCACAACTGAGTCAAATTAAAAGTATAATATTTAATTTCATATTTAAGCCAATTAGTAGAATTATATCATGAAAAACCCAATTTAATATCTCCCAAAATAATACTTTAGTACAGGATCTGTTTTGTTATGAATTTATTTTACACAATTTATTGCTGTAGTCTATCAAACTGTTAAAAACTCTGTGGAACTATGGTACAATTATTGAAAAAAAAGAAAAGAAAAGAAATTATGAAGGATAACCTTTTGCAAATAACAACCAATGTAATATTTTGGTTTTCAATAATTACTCGCAATTCTAAATAAAAATAAAAAAGACCAAATAAATTATAAACGCAGAATTAGTATGCTAGTGATTGTACCTAATAACGTATGAACCACAGCCAAAAAGAAAATACATCCATTTTTTAGTGCTCAGCTCGCCTGGCTTTCTGCCTGTCCTTATGCTTACATATGGGACCTTATTGTTTCTCAGATAATGCTATTTATTTTTCTGTCCAGGGTAGCAGATTTGGAAAACAGATTCCAGGTGATTGATAGCGCTTTATCAGGTTGAGATCCCTGAGATTGTAAAAACGGCACGGGAAGCCTCTAAGTGACCCTGTAGCGTGACTTTTGGACTTCCAGGATGAGCGACCACACCTCTCCCACAGCACAGCATGTGTGATAAAATCTGGGAAAATGCCTGGAAGAAAGTGAGAGAGAGAGAGAGAGAGAGAGCGAGAGAGAGAGAGAGAGAGAGAGAGAGAGAGAGAGAGAGAGAGACATGATGCTCCTCTGGATGGTAGAGCTAAACTTCAGAGATGTTCTCCGACCCTACAGCTGGCTGCCTGATTGCATCGCTACATGAACTTCATCGCTTCAGAGGCTCCCAGTTTGACCAGATAAGGCCTCTCCAGCCACGGTTCAGCTCCTGGACAGGAACATACAGAGGGTCATCAGCAAGGCCACTGCACGAAGAGACGTCAAACACAACACTGCCATGAGGAGATACGGCTGCCATGCTCCAGCACTGCCTCCTCTTCGCTACTGTTTTGATTTAAGCATGACAAATGTTAAGCACCTGTCTCTAATAAATCTCCCAGGGGTTTTGATTGACATTTAGGAGTGGGGTAGGATGAAGACTGTTTAAGCCTCACTTGTCCAAATACACAAAGCGTAAATCAATGCACATTTGTTTCACAAGCTGTTCAGTTAGCCAGTTAGTGATGTCAAACTATAAATTCATAATCCATAGTCATAATCCATTTTATCCATTTTGTACTGGGTTGTATTGGATTGGATTTGGTCTTATTTTCTCTTAGGCAATTCAACTTAGTAGCTGTCACATCCACGCCAGTGACCGAGGACCACAATCCCCAGGATCCTCCGCGGCAGCGAACGGCACGCAGCAGGAAAGCACGTGCACTTCCGCGTTCCGCTTCTCCCGGGTTCTGATCGCCGCCACTTGTCACAAGCACATCACCGTGATCACTCTCACCTGCACACCCTTACACTTCCTCTACACAAACCTCCCCCACACACACCTCAGTGCGAAGTATTGCGCCTATGATTACGAATGTGTTAAGCGATTCTCTGACTGCTACCCGTGCATGACCCCCTGACCGGAATGATCGACTCCCGTACCTGCATGTGCCTCCGATACCCTGCCTGCAGATCGATCGACCTAACGCTTGTCCCCCGACCTCGAGATTGCCAAACCCTCTGATTCTGTCTGACTCGTGCCTCCGAGTGGAGAGCCTGCACTTGCATCCTCCCAGCCTGCCTAAGTGTGACAGTAGCCTACACAATCTTTGCCTATTTGCCACAATGCAGGACCCTGAAGAACATAACGTTTTACTACACATAATGTTCTTATGTCAATTAATTGTAATTTAATGCATTACTTGTAAGTATCTAAATTATGTAAGCCTTTTCTTTTCTTTTTTGTGCTTTTATTATTGGTTGCTGACATGACAACCTAAATTTCTCTCTGCTTATGGATCAGTGAAGGATCAGCAAATGCACTGCATATAAGCACAGGAGTCAGGAAAGTCCTCCGAATATTAAGCCAAATCTACTCAAGCCCCCTTTCCACAAATGGCACATATCAAAACTGCAATTCAAACCTGAATTCCAGCGTAGTTCTTTTAGGGAGAGATAAGCACATGTCATCCAGAGAACATATTCAAGTACAGACCCGCACACTGAAACACATAGACATCTGGTGTTAATAGTTTACATACATTCTGTGTGTAGGTGAGGAACAGGCTCCTGTTAGAGCCATGTGGCAAATCTTGTTTAATGTTCCATTCAGAAAAAAAAACAAAAAAACTGTTGAGCTATAGTGAAAGGGATTTTTCCAAAATGCTAAAAATGTTTTAATGAAAAATTATTTTAAAAATATATTACAGAGATTATGTTCAGGTCATTTTTACCTGAGAGTAACAAGGCAAAATAAAAGTGTTAAAAATTGATTGGCCTAAAATTTTAACAAAAAAGGTGATTTTAGTTGCTGTCATATTCCCCCCATCTCTTATTTAAACTCCCACCTGCCAATAGGAAGATGGGGAGGGCTTTTGGCCTATAAGTAATTTTATACAATATTTACAGACACAGAAAATTCAAACTGTAAAAAGTGCTGGGTACAGATATTTTTTGAACACTAAAGAATACTGTTTTATTTCTTTACAGTATTTTATTGTTAAACACTATGTATATGTAGCGTTAAAAGTGTTTACAGTAAATTACTACAAAATGCGATGCATCCTGGGATGTTTAGCTGTCATGTAAACTTCACAGTGAATTACAGTATGTTTTTTACAGAAGTGTAGGGCATTATGGTCAAGGTAGTGGTTACAGTAAATTACTGTTATTTCATTGTACAGTTTCTTACTGTAAATGTACAGTATTTTATTGCCAACTATTACTATAACTAGTATTTTACTGCACAATTTACATTAATGGTTTCGGGGCCTGAAGCTCTGGATTTGTATCGGATTGGAGAACCGATCCACTGATGTATTTAAGGCAGTGAATACTTGTACACTGTGTACACTACACAGATCATGCACATGAACATAGGATGCAAATTGTTTTAAAGCGCACCGCATCACGTCTCTGGTGTTTTGCATATCTTGTCAACAGAAGCTTGCAGAGAGTCGACTAAGTTATCGTGAGGATGAGTATTAG
The DNA here is from genome assembly GCA_028565825.1 of Olivaichthys viedmensis. Classification (NCBI taxonomy): domain Eukaryota; kingdom Metazoa; phylum Chordata; class Actinopteri; order Siluriformes; family Diplomystidae; genus Olivaichthys; species Olivaichthys viedmensis. Next base: position 21,233,174 of record JAOUQW010000038.1, on the reverse strand, counting down.
CTTTTACCCAGAGCTTTAATATAGGTAGTGTATGGAAAATGGAAAAATTAGCTTGGTACATCCCTTTATATATTTTTATAAATACATTGCTTTCATAACAAAAAAGATGGTCTAGCTCAAAGGAACATTCAGTGCTAAATAGTGATCAGAACAGAAAGGTGAACAGGAAGGTTAACTGAGGTGACGGCCACTTGTGCAGTCCTGTCTCTCTCAGCTATTGTGGAGGTCAAAGGCACACAGTGAGGCTTTGTAATCCAATGAAGGCGTGAATCATGGAGTCTGGGCGATGCCTAAACATCTCCTGAACCTGTACGGCAGGCAGGGTGTCGGTACCTGTCAGGACTCATATATCACAGTCTGCAGCCGGCCTTTCATTGCTAAAAAGATGGGTCTCAGGGTCACTCCTCCTCTGAGTCATTTGGCTCTGTTTCCTTTTACACTGCTCCAGGACCAACATTTTCTCATTACCTTACTCCTAACCTTAAATACTGCGCTAACTGATTTCAGATCAGCAAAAAAGGAAAAGGGCGTCCTCTGGTAGCACCTCAGAGCCTGGGCTAAACCAACAAGTTTCCGGCTCCCTAGGGCTCTATCAAGGCAATCAGGAGATAATTATGATGTTCTGGTGGTTTATAGCCTATCCACACACACACGGTCCTGACACACCTATTCTTTAGGGTTCAAGTAGAGTCCCAAGCCACAGATCTAAAACTCCAAGGATGAGCCTGATTGTGTTGCCTGTCCTGTTTGGACAGCTCATTTGATAGCGCATTTATTTGGCAAAGTTAATGAAGTGGTTCCCAGAATGAGTGCATCCAAATACAGAGCTGCAGGGGGGGCCTAAATCAACCTGATGAGTCACGGTGAAGAAATTCCACCCTTTGACACATGAATTTCAATAGTCGCAACTCTTTCATTCAACAAGGATTAACTGGTGTTTGGTCACTGAGGGCAAAAAAAAATACCTGACTCATTTACTAACACGTGACAGACTAAAGATGGCTCTTTTTACTCTAGGGTTATATTCATATTGAAGTGCTGTTCTAGGATTAGATCTACATTATGTTATAAAAAGCAATGACCACAATGCAATTCTTTATGAGTATATACCAACTATTGTAAAGCCTCAAAGATGTACAAAAGGCAGGATTAAGTCCTGTCTCTATCAACACTCCAACTCCGAATGGGCTTAAGGTCTGCTTTACTGTGACTCACGTATGCCACTGATTCATGCTAAATGGTTCCTATGAGTTCTCTCCCAGTGTCCCAGTATGAGTCAGAGCAGCAGAGAGGCGGGGGGGGGGGGACGACCTCAGACACTCGCTGTGGGCAAGGACAGGAGGCTTGCTTAGCCAATGCAAAGCCTGTTTTGCTTGGAAGACATCTCTCGTACATTAAAATAATTGAAAACAAATTGTCCGAGCATGTCCCTCCGTCAGCCGTAGCCAAAACTGTCAGAGAGGCCGGCACGATGAGGAAAGTAAGGAAGGAAAGGAATCCTGTTTCCGAGCCTTTCGCGACCGCAGCAGAGATAGCACTGACTCCTGGCACGAGAACGCAACATGAATAAATCACGTTATAATCCCTGTCACCACAAGAAGAGGGGGAGAGAGAGGGAGAAAGAGCGGGGAAAGCAAGAAATCAAGCCAAGCATATGGCTCTGGGAAAGAAAGAGAGAGGGAGGGCGAGGGGAGAAACAGAGAAAGAGAGAAAGGGTGCAGTCATACAGTTGGGAACAATAGGCGTCTTTCATAGGAGCTCAAAAAAGCGCTGGTTAGAAGAAGATCTCGGGGTGACATTTCAAAGGCTGGGTGACAGCGTGGGCTGCTGTGTGCCATCCGAGGCCTGGAGAACGGGGAAAGCAAAGACGAAGTGGCAGGAAAGCATTAGTGTGGATCAGGGAGGTCTCTCCTGTGTGTGTGTGGTGTGTGTGTGTGTGCGTGTGTGTGCACTCTGTATGGGTGGGGCATGAGGGAGAGGGGCCTCCAGCCCAGACATGAAAAGGCATTCTTTCATCATTGCTAATCTGCAAAACATAAACATTAGAGCATCTCTCTCTGTCTCTGTCGCTCTCTGTGTCTCTCGCTCTGTGCTCCCGCTCCACCCTGTGGCCTGTGGTTGGGGATGTGGGCCCTCATGTTTTGTGAGGGTGCGTGAGGAGCTCTGACTGTTTGTTTATGTTTACAAGAGTCATATGAAGGCGTATCAATTGACAGCTCGATGCTCCTGCCATCTTGACGCAAGTTTTAAGGAAAGCAATAATTGCTTGCCCACCTCTTTGCCATGGGACGTAGCACACAAACAATATGCATGTGAGTGTGTGTATGTGTGTGTGTGTGAGAACATGTGAATGCATGACAATGTGGGTCAGTGCCTGTATGTAATCAGTGTATTTGTGTGTGTGTGTCTGTAGCAATGCTGTTCAAATTGGCAGTGCGTGTGTGACAGTCCCTGGTATATCCACAAACTGACTGGCTATTAGTGCTTTTTCCACGCTAATCACACAATGCATCGTGGTAATTGAGTTTAGGCAGCTAAATGTGGCAGAAGCGCATTAGCGGCTCTGACACGGCTCTGAGATTTGATATCGCCGCTAATCGGACGTCAGGATTCCAAAGAGCCTGTCACTCACTGCCGGAGCAGAAAGCCAGTCGTTGGAAACTTGATCCGCTGTGGGGAAAAAAAAGCAGAGCAAAACTGAGATGAAAGTTCTTGGGGCAAAAAACCCTGATTCAGGAGGAGAACAACCTGTACGTCCTTACAGAAATTTAAAGCCATGGGCTCTCAAATTTTTCTTTTCTACTTTCTCTCTTAAGCATTAGATATACAAGCGTTCTGGGGGTGCTGAGACCCCCTACCTCCAGCCGGAGCCCCACTGGTTATCACCAAAATAAGACTGAGGGTGTCCATGTCGTTTATATTGTATTAGGAAACATATGATGTGTGACTTGCCTAAACATAGGAAAGTTGTGCATATCTACTCATTTTTAATTGTAGATTTGACATGTTCAAGAGTTTTACATACCCGCATATTAGCGCTGAACAACCCCCAGGTCCCCCCATTTGAAGAGGGAGATCTAGTGTAGCATGACTGAGCTGTCTAGATGACATTGATCGCATTGTAGTTTTCTTTTATTAATTAGTTTTCTTTTATCAATCACCACTGGCTTTGCAATTTTGCTTTAAAACCTGATTAGGACTAATTCTTAGTTTATCAATGCAGTTGGCCTCTATGTCCTACCCCTTGTTCATGTTGGGAAACATTATATGTACGTTTATTCCCACAGTTTGTCTTCGTCCATGATTTATTTTTATGCTGTATCTCTCGGGCTCTCTGTGTTTGTTTTATTTAAATTGCTTTGCTTATTAGCCTATAATGAATAGTACACCCGCCTGCCATGGCCTGTTGGTCTGAATGACACTGAAAATTGTTAAAAATGTTATAGTGCCCTATTATTTCTTTATCACGATTGCTGTGATTCACACAAATTGCATTATAACTGTATTATATTCACTGCAAATGAAAAATATGCCAATTGTACCACACAAGCCAAATAAGTCATGTAAATTTTTGGTTCGACAATGCCCTGTGGTGGGAGCCCCTGGGTTTTGGTTCAATTTGAACACTATGATTTAAAAAATTCTAATATCTCACACTTTCCAACTGATTTTTGTAGCTTTTTATGGCGACTGAAAAATTTAGGAACAAACCCCAACGGCTAGGCAAATTGTAACTTGTTGCTAAACCGAACTGAACACACTAAAACACATGCTCTCCCATTACTAGCAGTTGGCTCAAGGCTTTAACAATTGCAACCCAGCTTTTTGCCTTGTCTGCGCAGTTATGGTA
>JAOUQW010000038.1:21205312-21222145 GCA_028565825.1 Olivaichthys viedmensis | reverse complement strand
GCTAATGTCAAAACTTATTCACACCAACTGGATTTCAGGAATATAAATAACAGACTCATAAGTTAACCGTGACTCGTGACTCATTGGAATTCATAAGAAAACCGCGTATGTCCATTTGTTTTTGTCTACAAAAACAAAAAAAGTCCATTTTAAATAGAAAATTATACACTGAAGACATCATAAAGATCATTTCTATTTCTGAGCTGAAATGTGTCTAAATTCAGTTATTTCGGATTTATTTTGTATGATACTCTCTATGAAAAGTGTTTTTTCGTGTTCCTGAAAAATTTGCTTTTTGGAGATACATGCTTTTTAATGTTCCCACATAGGACTCCACTTCATTTTGTTACTTTTTTGGTGCGTTGTCTTCTTTGCCTTCTTTAAAGTTAACTTTGCTTCACGAGCTTGAAACAACTGAATTGCGCTGTGCCTCTTCGATGAGAACTTACATCATGATTGAATTTACATTTTACATTTTACAAATGCTAGTTCGTACACGTGCTAGAGTGGTCAAGGTAGTGAAAAATACAATTTCAAACCTAAGTGCATTAAAAAAAGAGACAAAAGGACAAATTCAAACCTAAGTGCATAGATCATACAATTATATTATCAAAGTCGAGAAGTAGTACAAAAGGTTATCAATGAAAGGTGAGTGCAGACAAAATGAGGTGTCATGATAAATACTGCCGGAAGAGGAAAGTCTTTAGACCTTTGTGAAAGGAATAGAGACATGGGGCTGTTCAGACTGGAGGGGGAAGCTTGTTCCACCACTGAGGAGCCAGGACGCAGAAGCAGCGAGATCTTGTGCTGTGAGCATGTTTAGACCTCAGAGAAGGACATGCCAGGTGCCCTAAAATTGAAGACCTGAGTTGCCATGCAGGTGTGTAGTTTTGAACCAGGGTGCGTAGATAATGTGGTGCAGAGCCCTTTGACACCTGGAATGCAAAGACGAGAGTTTTGAATTTGATTGCAACAGGAAGAGAGTGGAGTGACCTCAATAGAGGGGTCACATGAGCAAACTTCAGGAGGTTATGAACCAGGCATTCTGCACGCTCTGTAGAGGGGTTATTGCTTATGAAGGGAGACCATCAAGAAGAGAGTTGCAGTAGTCTAGAAATAACTAGAGTAGTTGAGCAGATTCTATAGTTAGAAAAGGTTGTATTCTTCTGATGTAATGAAGAAGGAATCTGCAGAATCTGGTGGTTGAAGTTAAGCCCGTCATCTAAAATCACACCAAAATTCTTAGCCGGATAGACTGTGAGGCTGTCGATGGTGATTAAAAGGCCCAACAGAGGGGAGTTCTTTGCTGGTAGGTATATCAGTTCAGTTTTGTCAAGGCTGAGTTTCAGATGATGGGTAGTCATCCAGGAGGAGATGTCAGATAGGCAGCCTGATATCTTCTGTAATTTTACCAAGAATTCCAGTTAAAATTAGCCCAGTATGGTACTGTAATTTTCAATTTTATAGTTTTAAAAATCTTAATCGATTAAATTCTTAAAAGCAAATAAACAATCACGATTCAACCCAATAACCAGATTTGGAGTGCAAAGGGAAAGATGTACAATAGAAAGATGTGAATATTGGCTACAATACAATTCAATTAACAGAAAAAATGGGTTCGGGGTGCGGACACAAACGCGAGGCTTCGCTTCATTCGTTTAACCATCTTTATTTAACTAAACATTTATTGGTGCTAAACATAGTTACAAGCAACCTGACATAAACAACGAGAGACAACACAGGATGGACACAAGCGGGTATTTGAACACTTAATAATCAAGGGAGACGAACGAGGAACAGCTGGAAACATTTAACAACACTCACGCGTCACAGACAAGGAAACAACACACAATTGCGTGGCCACGCACGTGGCGGCCGTCGCTATGGTGACAGCCACGCTATCGTCTCGCGCACCGCCGGGCGCGTGACAGAGCCCCCCCTCTATGGTGCTGCTCCGCCGCGCCTAAACTGGCAGTCCGGGGGGGCCCATGGGACCTACGACCCTGTCCTGGTGGCTGCCCGGAGGCTGGCCCAGGGCTGGGAACCTGCGCCCCGGAGGCCGGACACCCGGGGGCCACCCACCGCGGTGTCCGGCGGCATCGGAGCGCCACTGGTCCCGACGCCTGGAGGCGGTGCGTCGACTCCCCTCGCCCCAGCCCCAGTCGGTGCTCCGTCGGCTAGGTAGAGGTCCCGAAAGAGTTCCGCTAGCCCTTCCCTTTCTGCGTCGAATCCCTGGGGCGGCGCTACGACCTCTTCCTCCTGCTCTTGTGGCGGAGGGACTTCGTCGTCCCCGAAGCCTGGGGGCGGTGCCACGACCTCTTCCTCCTGCTGGGGTGGCGGAGGGACGTTGTCATCCCCGAAGCCCGGGGGTGGCGCCACAACCTCTTCCTCCTGCTCTTGTGGCGGAGGGACGTTGTCGTCCCTGAAGCCCGGGGGCGGCGCCACGACCTCTTCCTCTTGCTCGGGTATGGCGACAGCCACGCTATCGTCTCGCACACCGCCGGGCACGTGACATATTTAGTTTCAGATCCATCTATAAAATGATTGTAATATGATTCTAGTGTTGTTGCTCTTTAGGTTTCAAATCAATTGTAGACAACTGTAAAACATCATGTGTCCAGAATGATGACTGACGATGAAAGTTTTATAGCATCAAGAGTGATGTTAATATAAATATTAATACCCAGAATGCCTCTTTTTCTGGAAAGCAGTGATCAAATCTTGAAGTGAAGACTTAAATAATATACTGGAATTATCTATGTAGTCATTTCTACTTTATCATAACATTTTAATCATTTCACTTTTTTAATGATTTTTAAATAACATTTTCCCAAAATACTTTTAAATACCAAACAAAACTTATAAAAAGAGCTTTTGGTTTGTGATTTATTTTAGATATATTAGATCTACCACATTGTAGAAGAGTTTAGTGAATAGAATAATGACTGTTCATAAAATATGACGAGTGATTCCAAACTTTTGAATGTTAATGTATAATCATACTCATAAGTCATAGGGCTTGGGAATGTGATGTCATGCCGCTGTGACCTTTACTATATTGCTTGGATACAAACAGCTTTAAGGAATTAAAGCTAACTATCTAGCTAACGTTACATGCAGTAGCTAATTAGTGGCTACTATTGATCTACCTACTTTTGAAATTTGGGGTTGTCCTGGTAATCCTAGTTAAAAACTGACAAAGGAATATGGTTTTACAGTTTTCCTGTATGGAAAAAAAAAAGAAAAATGAGGAAAGAAAGATCCTGGCACAGAAACATCTAAAGGTCTGAGTTTCAGCAATAAGATGCAAAAACATTACTTTCGGCAGTATCTTGAAATTGATAAAAGTGTGCGCCTGGCATTTTCATTTTAGTGAGTTCTAACGAATTATGTTAGCAAGCTTGTTAGACTTTGCATCCTCAGTTGATATAATTGCATAGTTATTAATATTTTTATACCCTGAGAAGGTGATGAAAGGTTTAACAGATAAGCTAAGATCATAACTAGGAATTACTTGTGAGTTCTTTAAGACTTATGAAATTAACCGCAGTGATAGTGATGATTCACGCAGGGCTAGAAAAGGAGATCAACGCCGAAGTTTTGGTGCTTTTCATAAATGAGTTTAAAAAAATAAAAAATAAACTTCTACTAGTTGTGTGACGTAGATCCATAAATCAACCAAAGGCCTGAGGAAAATGTAACTCACAAGCTAAGCTTACATTCTATAGATAATTTATCTTCATGTAAATGACTGTTCTGTCACAGTTCACTCATGTCTAAATGTGTAACTTCTGTACCTGTCCATTTGTGAATTGCACATGAGCTTTGAATGACTTGTAAGTTTAATATTGCTCAAAAGAATAAGCACCCTAGCCACACACAAATAAACAAAAAATATGGGAAAAGATAAGGGGAGGTAGCACTTCTGAATCATCATTTATTGTTTAATAGTTCGTAGGGTGTTTTAAAAGTTTATCCCTTTGAGCTCTTCCTAAGCATGTCATGCAGAATTATCTGTTACAACCAAACCAAAAGATGATCTTTACACGATCTGCTTGGTGTAAACACAGGATCTAAATAAACAGCTCTAGCAGACAATATAGTGGATCAATCCCACAATGCAGCGTGACATGATGTCGATTCCTGAGCCCTATTGAAGTAAATACATATCACTGTTATAATGGCCATCCTTGGTTTCACTTTAATTTGGAAAGATCTGAAGTGAGGTCTTCCTGCTCCAATAGGATCAGCCACTGGCATTGACAGGCCTTTTAATAAAAGCACACACCAGCGTAAAAATCTTTTGATCCATAAATCAATACACAAATCAAGAAAAAAATGTGGTAGCACTTTTGTTTGAAGCTCTAATTACATAGTAAGAAACAGTGTAACTACAAATGTACCAACAAGTGAATAAAGAGAAGTCCTACCATAACTGTTAGTCTGTTATGGTATCATGGTTAAGCACAAATTCATAGTAACACTAAAGATACTGTATTTAATGCAACTAGATCTAAAAAGACCTTCTCCAATGTCTAATCTTAACTTTATTTTATTTTTTATTTTATTTTTTGTGTTCTTTTAAAATTATACAAATTTGTACTCCTGAGATTTGTGCTGTTGAGTTGTAGTAATAGTGTATTAGTTATGGTAGTGAAAAATGTATTTTTGGGAAATTTTGGGAAATTTTATTTAACATTACAAAAATTCACTAGTTTACAATGGTTTCATCATAATACACTATGGGTTTATTATGGTACTTTATGGTAACTATGGTTAGCAAACTTTAATGTGGTGCATTATGGTAACTAGATTTATTACATATTTAAGATATTGCCACAGTTTTACTATGGTGTCTTATGGTAACTATGGTTGTTATACCTTTGACCATGACTGTACCATATTACTCTTGACATTACAATAGGTGGCTATATGGTTAAAAGACACGGTTTGATATTGGGTTGATTGCTGATATGGATAGTTTAGTCCCCCCTCTAACCAGTAACACCTGTGACGTAATATATTGGTGTTACACACCATCTTATATGGCCAGTGTGCTGATTACGTTCTTGTTATTTCTCTAAAACAGGTTTTTCATTTAGATCTAACTATTTCTCAAATCCATGTTCCCAGTTATACTACATAGCTTTGCACATTAATCTCTTAAAATTGTTATAATTAGTGACACTTTCCCCAAATTATGTACCTTACAAACCCCCAGCTTACCATGGCCAAATTTGTTTTAGGATTTACTTACAAAATTACTTAGTGTGGCATATGCAACTTAAATATGTAGTATAATAATTATATATATATATATATAATTTATATATCACACAATAAATAGTAATCTTTATTAGACATTTCTGAAGCTCAACTCATATTTCCTTTAGAGCTATTTTCTGTTTCAGTTGTGTTTACTCGGGGAAGGACATAGTGTGCAAACTATGACAGGCATACTATAGTATCCATGGTATAACCATGGTGTTTTTTGTGCCACGAAACACAGTTATCACCAAAAAAAGTGAGTTAGTTTATGAAATTTCATAATTTTGCGACGTGTAAATCTGACAGTAAAATTCTGACTTGTAGTTACACATATGTAACTACAAGTTGTAATTACTATTATTCCATATTTGATTCATTATAATGACTTTTAATTCCCTAGTTTTTTTATTTCTTATAATGGCTAATAATGTAAAATTAAGTATTACCAAAAGTGTCAGTGTAACGTCAAGTAGTTATATCTTTACCTTATTTCCTGTATGATCCATTGATACAATCTAGGTGCCCCCCATAATGCTCATTTGTAGCAATTTTAACTGAAATTTGTGGGTTAAGCGCAAACATGTTTGTTTTTGGTATGTATTTTATTTCTCCCCACAGGCATTTAGGAGCACTTTGGTGATAAGGACCAGATGGGAGTTTAGCACAAGCAGTACTGGATACTTTGATGTACTCTTAGATTAAGTCAAATCTACAGTGATGCCTACAGAAATCCGTTTATACATGTAGAAGCAAAAGTAAACTCTCTCTCTCGCTCTGCTGGGCCTCTCCCTGTGGTGCGCAAAACAAGAATCATGAAAGACCGTGTTCGTGGAGCACTGTGGTGACTAGAGATTTGTACGGACCTTGTCGACAGCTTCTGATGAACCGTTCTCCAAAGACTAGTGAGGAAAACTTGGGTTTCAGAAACATATCTCTGTACTTGCATGACTGAACTTCAGCAGAGACCATACTTTAAGCTTTTACTCCTTTGAATTGCTCATGTTTAAAACTGGTTTATAAAGTAGGCGAAACTCTTGGGAGCAACGTTGATCTTACGATGCCATTCCATTTTTTTGGAGAAAAAAAAGAAAAGAAAAAGATCATTCAGAAGTTCAAGCTCAAGTTCCTACAGGAAGTAACTGAAGTTCTTGAACAGATTTGCAAACTAACTGCAAGGCGACCAAACATAAGCCTAGTTTTCCCAAAGCTTCTAAAAAGAATTTGAGCTTATATATTCTACCAGTCAAAAGTTCGGACACACTAGATTAAATATATATTTTTTATTGTCTTAAAGACATTTTGATAAAGGCTTATTGTTGAGATTTGTTTCTAAGACAAATGTAAATAGTGAAGTTAATGCCCATGTAAACATTTATTTCTGAATCAAAATGTACTTTTTTAATAATTAGTTTTTTACATAAAATTTTAATTGTTTCCCCAAACAAGTCTTTTTCATTTAGAGCATTAGGAGAAGCAGAACAACGAGTCGTTCGGCCTATTTGGTAAGTTTAAGAAAAGCCTCCTGGGTGAAGCTCCCTCATGAATCTAGTTGAGAAGATGCTGAGAGTGTGCGACGCTTCATCAGGAACACTGTAAAGAATTTAAAATATAAAATAGTTTTGATTTGTTTAACACTTTTCTTGGTCACTGCATAATTCCATATGTGGTATTTCATAGTGTTAATATTTTCATTATTATTCTAAAATAGTAGAAAATGTTGTTTTTTTTAAAGAAGAAAACTCGTCTATGAACAGGTCCAAACTATGTGTTCAAACTGTTGACTGGTAGTGTATGTTATTCATTGCGTGGCAACAAAGAACAAGGATTCTGATGTATTCTATTCTAAATAAATGTGTAAGCAAGTAAGTAAGTAAACAAACACACAAATAAATAAATACACACAGGAATAGGGGACATAAATACACAGTAGGCACAATTTAGACCCCTATGTGATAACAGCTGAGCAGTAAATACAACAAGAATAAGTACATTTATAGTTGGTCTGTACATTTTATTAAAACTTCTCTTTGTGCTACAAATGCGCAGAATTAGTGGCATAATAAATGAGTTGCCACACAGTAATTAGAAAGTAGTTCTTGAATTGTGACTTTTTCTGTAAATAAGTCATTTGTCATTTGCGGGGTGTGAAGAATCAGTAATAAACCCGTTGGCACATTTGGTGGTGTGTTAAATGTTGAATGTGCAGTGATTACACTGAGGGGAGGGCAGTGCCAGTGACCTTTAAGGCCTTGTTACAACACAGTGTAGTCTTTTATCAGTTAAAATATCCATGCTACTAGACCACATATAAACAGTACTGTGCAAAAATCTTAGTCTGAGATAGCAAATGTTAATTTGCTTGAAATAACGCCATATATCATTAAAATGAGTAAAAACAAACATTAACACAATTACAACTATTTATTTATAACTTGTGTTTTTTTAAGGTATTTATGTGGCCTCCCTTTGAATGCACAGCTGAAGTTGTGCTATGGTAAGTTCTTTATAAAAGACTTCCCTGTCTAACTGTTCGCACACAGCTTCAGTTATGTTGTAGCCAAGGGCATATTTAATACAGTAAAGATCCCAACAAACTTCCTCGTCTGCCGTTTTCGTGCCCTTTTTTTCCTTCAATTCTCTTTATAACAATTTTAACAACACATCTCGGAAGTCTATTGCAATATCATTGTTAATTCCAAGCTACAATGACATGTCAGTCAAGGTGTCAGTCTGTTATTGATGTCATGAGATGGTTAGAAGAACACAGGTTTGTTTCCCAAATTTCTCCTCAAGGCACCCTGGCATTAGTCATCACCATTCACAGTATTTGCTAAATTCCACCACTGGCACACTTGGTTCAGCTAGTCGCTGTCTAATTAAGCAGTCAGATTGTGGATTTTAAGAAGCTGTCGTCTGTGTTCCTATAGCCATATAACAAAATATCAATAACTTTTTGGAAGATGCAAAAAATCTTCTTACTTTTATCATATACAGTATATTCTGCTGTTATATAGTGTTTCCCAAACAAATGAATGTTTACAGATAAATTGCTTTAAACATAATTCACTTGGATGGTCTAAAACTTGGCAAAGACATGGCAAAGTACTGCTTGTCAAAAAGATCAAATAATTATAAACAAAATTCAAGATGATATCTTATCCATGAGAAACAAACATCTTTCTTAAGCAACTTGAACAGCCCAAACAAAAACAAAAAAAGCTCCCCAAACACACTGACAACCTTTTTTAGAAAGCAATCAACATGCACAAAAAAATTACCCAAGCAGACAAACGTCGGGCATCTACAAGAAAATATGGTGCCTTTTTCCATTTTTCTCTGAGCTCTATTGGTGTACTCATTTATCATAGCACTTTTCATCAACATATCAACAAACAAATGGAGTAAATAATTTTTTTAATATTAAGGAGGGGGAAAAGTGGTGAACAAGACGTTGCTGACCCCTTCTGGAATACAGGGGAAAATAAAGAGCAAATTCAGGCAAAAAAATTTTTATGTTGGTATTCAATGCTACAGTATACAAAAAAAGATCTCACTAGTGTCTTCAAGGAATACTCCAGCATTTTCAAACTGTTGACTCCAAACTCCAAATAATGCAAATCTAAGGGCAGTTGCTGAATCCCGTCAAACGTTTATGTCAAACACGTATTTTTGTAGAATGCTTTCATGAAATCTTCAGTAAACGGTATTGTAAGAACTAGGTCCACACAGACTCAAAGGAAGATCTAAGTGCAGCTTTATTGTCAGATACAATCCAAAAGCGTTCGTCAATGGTGCAAGGCCAGGGGTCAAGAAAACCAAGAAGTCAGACGATCGGCAAACAAAACAAAAGGGACAGGCAAAACTCGGAAACGATGGGACAGGCAATAGAGTCGGTAACCAGATAATCCAATGGTTTTTAAAATGCTCGGTAATGTCATCCGGGGATAGGCAATACTTCGCAATGAGTCCATGTTGGTGAGCTGTATACAGTATATACTGAGTGTAATGACAGTGAAAGTGAAAACAGGTGCGTGAGCTGTGAACCGGAAGTACTGCGCACACACTGTACAGGCATTGGCAAAGTCATTTACCTCAGTTTGCAGGTTGTGCCACCAAGACTGCTTTGTGATCAGCCACCGGGTTTGCTGTTGGCCTGGATGTCCGAAGGTGAGGGGGGAATGGACCCACTGCATGACTTGTGGTCTGAGTGCTCTCGGGACGTACACTCGATCCGGCGGACTGTCTTTGGGGGCTGGCTCGTAGAGGGTGGCTTGTTGTATCTCCTCCATGATCTCCCAGCGGACCGGGGCTACGATACAGGTGGGATTGATGATGTGTGCTGGACCCTGGGGAGGACTGGGGGTTTCGTGCAATCGGGATAGGGCATCGGCCTTCGTATTCTTGGACCCTGGGCAATAGGACAAAGTGAAATTGAACCGGGTGACGAAGAGGGCCCACCGAGTCTTTATGTACTCCAGGTTTCGGTGGTCGGTGAGGATGAGAAAGGGATGTTGTGCTCCCTCTAGCCAGTGCCACCACTCCTCGACCGCCAGCTTAATGGCTAAGAGTTCTTTATTGCCAACATCATAGTTCCGCTCGGTGGGTGTGAGTTTCCGTGAAAAGAAAGCACACGGATGAAGCTTGGGCGGTGACCCTATCCATTGGGACAGGATCACCCCTACTCCCGTATCGGAAGCGTCGACCTCCACGATGAAAGGAATGGAGGGTTCAGGATGATTCAGGATGGGAGCAAACACGAAGCGATGCTTGAGGTCTACAAAAGCTTGTTCCGTCTCCTCTGTCCAGGGTAGTTGTTTGACTTTCAACTTTGTGAGTCATGTGAGGGGCGCGGCTACTCCACTGAAGCCCCAGATAAAGTGACAGTAGAAGTTCGCAAACCCCAAAAAACATTATAATTCCTTCAAGGTGGTCGGTTGGGGCCACTTAAGCACCACTTTCACTTTGTCGTCGCTCATCTTTACTTCTCTCTCGGACAGCATGTACCCCAGAAACGAGACCTCGGATCGATGAAATTTGCATTTCTCTGCCTTGACATACAGTCTATGCACCAACAGGCATTGTAGGACCGCACGCATCAGACGGATATGTTCCTCCATGGACCTGGAATACACCAAGATGTTGTCGATGTAAGCGACTACACTATGACCTAAGAGGTCTCGTAGCACCTCGTTAACGAAGGCCTGAAACACCGAGGGGGCATTGGCTAACCCATAAGGCATGACAAGGTATTCATAGTGCCCCCTAGTGGTGATGAAGGCGGTTTTCCATTCATCACCCTCTCGGATGTGGATTAGGTTGTATGCACTCCTTAAATCCAACTTAGTGAAGAACCGAGCTCCTCTGAGCTGTTCAATGGTTCTTTACCGTGATCTCATTGAGCCCTCGAAAGTCTATGCAGGGTCGGAGACCGGCACCTTTTTTGTCCAAAAAGAAAAACTCTGCTTCTGCCGGGGACATAGATGGATGGATATATCCATGTCGAAGAGCCTCATCCACATACTCCTCCATAGCCCGGTGTTCTGGTTCAGATAGAGGGTACACACGGTTGTGTGGGGGCATGGAACCCGGGAGAATCTCTACCGCACAGTCCCCTGACTGGTGTGGGGGCAGCTGCGTGGCCTTTTGTTTGCTAAACACCTCGGCTAGGTCTCTGTATTGCTGGGGAATGTCTACTACGTGGACGGAGTCAGGACTTTCTATTTGTGTGGCTCGACATGGAAGGGTGAGACAGTGGACATGACAATCCTTACCCCACTGTACCCCGGTAGCAGGGTGATGAAGCACAGCTTTGAACTACGCTAGGAATTGGCTCTCAGACGTTAGCACACTACTCTCCTGAGCCCACAGGGCCGTGGCCCACTCCTTTGCTTTGCCGGTAAGGAGAGACATCCTGAAGTGAATCTTGTCCGTCTCTACTCCGAACTGTTCTGGGTGGTGTTGGATATACAGGGAGCATTGCATTAGGAAACCCTGACACTGGTTCATGCAGCGGTCATAGTGCTCTGGTACGGCTACAAAGGTAGCGTCTGAGGCACGGCTAGCAGTGCTTTGAGTGGGTACCTGAGTGCAATCCAAAAGTGTTGGTCAAAAATTGGAAATGATAGGACAGGCAATAGAGTCGGTAACCAGAAAATCCAATGGCTTTGAAAACGCTCTGTAATGTCATCCGGGGAAAGGCAAATACTCCGCAATGAGTCCATGTTGGTGAGCTGTATATATATACTGAGTGTAATGACAGTGCAAGCAAAAACAGGTGAGTGAGCTGTGAACCGGAAGGGATCAGAATTCCGGAGACTGAGACCTCTGGTGGTGTGGGGTGGTATTACTAGTTTTGTTGTCGGTGGAGACTGTGACAGGTATTTGTAAATTAAGCTCTACGTCTATATTCTCGCTTATAGAGATGAAAAGAAAGAATTTGTGGTTATGCGTCACTAAAATAGTTTTCTGATCACACATGGAAACAACAAAACCTTTGGGAAAGCGCAAGCAAGAATGATTTTTCTTACTGTATTGCTCCAGTGTTGGAAAGTTAAATAAAACTATGTAATAACAGCTTTGGTAAGATGTTCTCTCATGTCTGTCTCATCCTAAAACCTCTATTGTTAGAGTGTAACAGTTGTAGTATTGGAGGTGCCGTTATAGAGTCACATATTTTCAATATTTATTGAGTCCAACAACTGCCCTTAGACTTCTATTATCACTGTGTTTGTAAATGGGTTTTCCACTCTTTCTCAGTGCAGGAAAACATGTCAATTCTTGTATCTGGTAATCGCACATACGCTATAGATCAAGTGGATAGAGATTAGGTTAAAAAATGCTGGAGTATTCCTTTAAAACAACTCAATAGAAAACTGAGCACAGAAACACCATGTCATGAATTTCAAATGTCCACAGCCTGATGGGACAAAATGAAGACAAAACTTTGGACCCAAAGCAAACATTAATAAAAGTGTAAAGTAAAACAATAACACACACTCACAGCATGAGTTTTTGTCCAAACCAACTGGCTCTGTTTTTCACTTGGAGGTCATAATAGAGGCCAGGTCCCTGAGAGAACAGCTCTTCAGAATCTCTGAAGATTCCTACAGATTACTACCTATAAACTCTTAGAAAAAAAGAGTTCTGTCTAGGACCCTCAAGGGTTTTTAGATTGCCCATAAAAGGTTCTATGTACAACCGTAGAACAGAGACTTATCCTTTCCAAGTAGAACCCCTTTTGAAAGCTAGCTGTTAGCTATCCAATGAACACATGAGGAACCTGCTTTTTAAAAACTGTATAAAATTTGATTAAAAAAATAAATAAATAAGAACTTATATTTATTTTGTATTGTACTTTCTGGTGTTTCTTAAAAAATGAAAACAAATCCAGGAACACAATAATTTCTTGTGTTTTATTAATTTAATTTGAACAATGTCTAGTCAGTTAAAACCCAATGAAAGACAGATTTCATAACTGCAGTGACACGGAAAATCTACTTTTTTTGTCCATCCCCATCCACTTTAATCCACCAGGACATTGTCAGTGGAGTCCGTGTGGTAAGATGATTTTTGTTTTTCATTTTTTATTTTTCTCCAGCCGATCACTATGGGGCATTGCAGGGGAAATAAATAAGTGAGACAGTTAGTGTTTTCAAAATGATAAAAAGGATGAAACAGGAAGAAAATAAATGAAGAAGTAAAGAAAAATAAGCCTTGGCTTTGCACCCTCACACTACTTCCAAGTTCATTTTCCCATGGTCAATTAAACAGCGCCTGTCCACACGCGCGATCCCAGGCCGTGAATTATTTAGAGATGAATTATTAATAAATAATAACTGGGGGCCCGGGGGAGCAGAGGCCTGGTCAATTAGGAGAGGAGAGTGTGAGGAGGAGCGGCAGGGGGCCTGAACATTAGCTACAGCTAACACACATGCTGTTCATTAACACTCAGTCATCAGAGACAATTACAGCCCCAACACAGAGGCGCACTTCAAACAGCACGGCCCGCCGCCACAGCCCTCCATTCGCCACTCCTCCTCTCTTTCTCTCTCCTTCCCTCCCCCTCTCACTCCTTCACCTCTTTCTTTCTTTCTTCTCTTTGTCTTCTCTCTTATGTACTTTCACTTTTACTTCTTCTTCCTCCCTCTTTCTTCCTTTTTCTGCATTTCCCACTCTTCATCTCTTTCTTTCTATCTTACTTTCTCTCCCTTCATCTTCCTCTGCTTTCCTCTGTCTTTTTCCCTCTCTCTCTCTCTTCATTGTACTCTCATTTTGTCTTTCTCTCTCCATCCCTTCCTCTCTCCTTTTGTCTCTCTCTATCTCTCTTCTTATATTTATCTCTTTTTCTTCTTCTCTTTCCATTTATTTTCTTCTACTCTTTCTCTCTCCTTCTCTCCCTGTTTCGTTCCATTTCCATTTCTCCTTCTTTCCTTCTCTCAGCAACTTCTCCCCTTCTTCTCCTCTTTACCTCTCCATCTCCCTCTTGCTCTACCTCTTTATGTCTCCCATTCTCCTCCTTCTTCTCCCTCTCCCTCTCCCATTTTCTCAAGTCTTTCCTTTCCTTCTCCCATTTACTCTCTTTTTTCTCTCACTCTTTCTATCAATTCAATTCAATTCAAAGTAGCTTTATAGGCATGACTGTATATAGTACAATGTTGCCAGAACATCAGGAAGACAATGAGAACAACAATAACAACAGAAAGTATTGATAGTAATAATACTAATGTTAATGAAATTATACTATAATAATAATAATAATACATACTATATTGACAATAATAGTAAGAATACTAACAATAACAGTAAAAACTACAACAGTACCAACAATAATGACAACAATAATAACAGGAGGGTTTGGGGGTACACTCTTAGAATAAAAAGGTTACATCTAGAACACTTAAGGGTTCTTTGTTTATCCCTCTGGTGAAACCCTTAAAGGTTCTATGTAGAACCCTACAACTGACTGTTTTCAGAAAGGGTTATCAGAAAGGGTTCCAAGTAAAACTCTTTAAGAAGCTAAGAATCCTTAACTATCCAAGGAACCTTTAAAGGGTTCTTTTTTCTAAGAGTGTAGGATTGGGGGGTGGGGGGTTTTGGTAGGAGTGCGATATGTCACCCACTGACTCTCAGGCGGTGACATGTGGTCACGTATTTTGCGGATCTGTAATCTATCATTTTTCCAATGGGGTCATTTCGCTGAGGTTTGGGATCAGTGTTTGAAATTTGGGTATGAAAATGTCGTGTGTTTTTTTTGTTGTTGTTTTTTTTAAAGTGCATCTCTGTCTCAACCTCACCTCTCGAGCAGTGAGTACACAGTCTCTCCTCTCTGTTTCTCTGCCTGCCCTTTTCGATGTACCTGCTCAGGATCTGTCTCTGACTCTCTGACAGTGAAGAGATACTCGGCCAATTCATGCTCTCTGTTTAATTCACTCTGACTTGGAGTTTCACACTGCCAATGTTCCAGGTATTTTGTTTGATTTTGTTTGATGAACTGATTGGTGTTTATATGGGGGTGTACAGCAATGCTGGTCTGGGTTCTGTGTTCTGTGTTAGTGTGTGATACAGGTTTAGTGAGCCTCAGAACCAGCTGACTGAGTGCACTTTTTCCAGGGTTCATCTCTTGGGTCTGTAGCGCTTTAAAATGCAGTGTTTCTCTGGGACTCGTCTTTAAGTGTCGGATGCTTGTCCCATCTAGTGTAGCTATGGTGACTGAGTGGACTCCAGATTTCACTTCCATACAGCGCAATGGGATGGATTACACTATCAAATAATTAGCACCATTGGGATGGGTATCTCGATATTGTGCAATTTTCTTTTAATTGCATATAGTGCTCTGCAATCTTTTTCCTTTAGTGCACTCACTGCCATGCTGAAACTCCCTGACGCCTGTGTGTATCCCTCTCTTTTTCCCTCTTCCCATTTTCTTACCCCCTCTCTTCACCTCTTCCGTAGCCTTTCTTTCTCCTTCTTTGCTTTTCTCTTTCTTTTTCTTCCTCCACCATCACCCCTTCTCTCTTTCTCTCCCCTCTACTGTACCGGCCCCCTTTTTTTTTCTCTTGCCATTCTCTGCTCTCTCTCTCCCTCCCACTCCTACCCTTGATCTTCATGTCTCTCTCCCGTTCCTCCTCCTGCTCTTGCCAGGTCTCATTCTCATACACACATTGAGATAATTAAAAAGAATTTGACACATAAATCACTCCACTGATCTCTAAAGGCCTTTGATGTTCGTAATCAATCTGACATAATTATACATTTCTTAACTAAATCAGCGAGTACGGAAGAATGTTAGGCTCAACGTGTGTGTGTGTGTGTGTGTGTGTGTGTATTCAAATAGAACGTGCCATATGCTGCCTGCTTTGAAGTGTTTTGCTAGTGAGGTCATCATTACTGTGATGCTGAAATCATTTGATATATTACTTACTCTTTGGCACAGTGTTTCATTTTACAGCATTTCACAAGACACTAATGTACACCACATAAAAGCGTCAAGGCTGTGGTTCATCACAACTCCTGTCCAAGCTTCAGATTTTCCTACTCTTTAGGGCCTTGTCAACTTATTTTCAAAATTAGCGACCATGATCAAAACTGCATCTAGTTAGGTTTTTTTTTTTTTTGGCAATTTTTGGAAACCGCACACAAATCTTATTCTTATCTTATTTTTCCGGCAAGTGCTATACCCATAGAAATATGTATGAAAGACACCCCGGCATAGTTTCTGGCTCACGATTTTTGTAAATTTTGCTCTCCGCTTTGTCCTTCCTACACTCTTTTCTAGACTTTGATTACGTTGCTGGTGAGACGCCACTGTCAATCATTAAGCAATCTGACACGCCCACACAGTTCTGATCAGGTGGACAAGTTTTTCTTGTGTTTCACTATAATTAAATTGTAGTTAAGCATGCATTTATTGGATCTAACCCTGCTTATTAAGTGACAGATCTTTAATATCACAAATAATAATAAAAAATGAAATAACATTTGAAACCATGTTGACTAAAGACCTTAAAAAGTGATTTGAAGGGTTCCTTCAGGTGTGTCTGAGTGTCTTAAAGGATAGATATACAGTACAGTATCACACTGAAAACCACAAGAGGGCACTAAGTGTTCATGCGAACATGATTTGTCCCTTTTCTTTTAAAAACAGGCTGACCATAAGACCATTCATTGTCTATTGCAGACACAGCCATGTGGGATTGGTATGGTTACTACACTGGTTCTCTCTTTAGTGTTAAATAATCAAATGAAATAATCAGTTAGTGGAAATTTAACTAATTTTTTTTTCTTACCAGAAAGAGACCATAACATATTTATTGCCTGAATATTACAGTTGTTTTTTCTAACACGTGTCACGCTGTGTTTCCGGGGTGCGCGGACACAAGCACGAAGCTGCTTCTAATAATAGACATATTTACTTAGAAATGAAACATAACAGGTTTAACAGGCAAGACTAAAGCACACCGCGACAGGTGTGCTGACACACAAACAACAAGAGACAATACAGGACGGACACAGGCGGGTATTTAAACACTTAGTAATTAAGGGAGACGAACGAGGGACAGCTGGAAA
>JAOUQW010000038.1:21167565-21186539 GCA_028565825.1 Olivaichthys viedmensis | reverse complement strand
GTTCTGCAGAAGAACCGTGGCGAGTTCTCCAAGATTCTTGGAACAACCTACCAGCCGATTTCCTTATAAAACTGCACAACAGTGTGTCTAAGAAAACTGATGCAGTTTTAAAGCCAAAGGCGGCTCACACCAACACATTAATTTGTTTTATTTTTAAATTATTTACTGCTCTTTATAATATTTTTTAAAATATATTCAGGAACTTTTCATTTCATTATTTTTAAAAGCATTTTCGCTCCACAGAATTTAAATACTTTTTCACAATGTAGGGTTAATAAATTAAGGAATTGATAATGTAGATAATACATTAACATCTCCTTAATGTATCCAAGTTTCTCATAACCTTTAAGAAAATATCTAAAGAACGATGAGCAGGTGGAAGGACACAGACGCGAAGCCACTCAACAACATATTTACTTTATTTAAACTAAACATTCCCTACAAACAACATGACATTGAACGTCGACTGACACAGAACACTGGAACACTCGGGATCTAAATACGTTCACTAAAGAGGGGGACTAACAGGAAACAGGTGGATGCACTTGACCTAACTAGACAGAGCGGGACTTAGACAGACACATAACACAGTCCGAGGATCGCACGTGGCGCGAGGCGGCGTGCGTGTGACAGCAGGAAAATGTTCCATTAAGACTCTATACTCCGATTTACTGGGCTTTCTTTCAATTTCAAGATCTGGCTTTTAAATTACAATTTAATGAAGAATGCTTTGAGAAAGACTGGTGTCCTTGGACCATGTTTACAGGATCAGTATCATTTCTGCACTGAAGTTAAGGTCAATTTAGAGCTACTTTGGCAAGATTAAGTCCCCAATTAAGTTGTAGTCCCCTGCTTACCTAAATGGGTTTGATTTTTTAAACAGTTCTTATCATTATTTAAACACAACTCTTCTAAACCACACTGAGATTTTTAAGACAAGATATTTCCAGGTTTGAGAGCAACTTTCCCACCCATTATTAGTTAATATGCAAGAGTTAAACTTTGAATTTGCGTATTGATATTTAAGTTTATGTTAGACAAAACATTCCCAGACAATTTTATGGAAAGAGCTTAAAGAGCAGCATAGAGGAGTTCATTGATATAGCAGAGACTCCTCTACAGAAGATCATTAGGGCGTATGATGGACTTGCTGTCCGAACAGCTGAGTCACTGGCTGTCTTCAAACGAAGATTGAAGACCCACATCTTCACTGAACATTGAAGCGAGCACTAAATCACATCTTTACGGTATCCCTAGACCTTGGCCTATTTGTACTCGCGTGAGAATATGTTTTTCGATGGAGACTACAAAGCACTTCTGTAAGTCTCTCTGGATGAGGGGCATCAGCTAAATGCTGTAAATGTAAATGTAAAACAGATAACAAGTATTCGGCAATGAGTCTGATGATCACAGCCAATTGGCTGAACTCTTTGGGGAAAATTGACCAGATGAGAAACTTGAACAAGGGAAGATTTAACACTATAGACAAATGGTCAGTATACTAAATTAAAAGCTATTTAAAGCATATGTACAGAACTGAATGCCAACAGCAGACCAAAATTCAACACAAAATGTGATATAAAACATCTTGTGCCAAATATGCCTACCCCCTCAGACAGCATGTTTAAATGTGCATAGATTTCTGCAATACCTTGCTATCACAAGCTACATGACCTTCTCTTTTATATTTATTCATTTGGCATTTACACTCATGGAAATCAGTTAACGTGCACAGCGGAAAAGTTCATAGTAGAAGCTGACGCTCCACTGAAGCAGCTCTTCAGAAGCCAATGATCCGAGGCAGGTTAGCGAGCTCTTCACAAAGAGTACATATTTAAGGAATCTGAGCGAGAGTGAATGTTTAATAAAGAATGGAGAAAGCAAATCCCTGTAACAGAATAAGTGTGTTGCATCAATTACATAAATATGACAATAAGTACTTAATAAGTAATAAATCTGGCAATAACAACAGGTGTGCCATTTGTAATATAAAACACTTATTTTGTAAATCATCCTGTAATGCAGTGATTACCAACCCAGTTCCTGAATCTCTACCTTTATAAAGAATTCAGTTATTACAATTCATTCATAATCCAACTGCTCCAGATACTCAGTCTACCTGATTAGCCGGATCAGCTCTGTTGGATTGGAACTGAATTCTGTAGGAATGTAGATCTGCAGGAACATGGTTAGTAATGTAATAGTAGGTGTAAAGTATAATGTATAATGCAATGAAAGGTGTTTTCATAGCTCACCACTAGATGGCAGCAGCAAAGCATGATCTAATGATATGCAATTGTTTCCATAATTTTATTTTTTATCATGAACCCAATAGCATTAATTATTATCATTAAAAATGCATAAACTGTCAAAGCCATTGTTATACCTCAGATGTCATTGTTCATGACTGCACCAGCACTTAATCTGCGTATAGCATGTCGACCATTATGCCGATCGTGGATCTGGGCTTGAGGCTACTGCCATGATCCTCAGCTGATGTCTATATGAAGATGCCCTGATTGTACATGAGCCCATGTTTGCAATTTCTGTAGAACATTGCTTGAAGAGCAGTGTTATCCTTTCAGACAGTGTGATGCGGGAATACAGGCTTCATTTTCTGTCCACAACACTAAGCATGTTCATACTAATGACCGTCTCTCCAGGTGCTATATCAGTCATGAGGTTTAATGGATGTTAGTTTTTCTCAGATGCTTACACATATTAGTGAGCAAAATGAAACACTGGGTTTAAAACTATGATCTCTCTCCTCAAAATAAAATATTCATATCAAAATGCCAAACAATCATATGAATTTGTACAGCAAACCTTGTTTTCAAAACAGCTCTGATCAATTGAAAACAAAGGTCTCACTATGTGTATGCTGGTGTCATTGTTGTATACATCAACGAGACAAAATTGCACAGACATGAATTATAATGAATGAATGAATTATTTAGTCATGTATTTATCATTTATATCTTTGATATTCACAAAAAAATGGCATGAGAGTTTATCATGGATTTTTTGTTTTTAAAAGGTATAGCACTGTGTAAACTACTGAGAAACATGTGCCAATATGAATGTGCAAACAATTGGGAAAAACTGTAATAACACTGTAATAACACTGACTCACTGTAATAGTACTGCATAAAAGTACTGCATATTACTCACTGTAATAGTACTGCATAAATGACCTTCCACAGGGCATAGTACTGCATAAATGACCTTCCACAGGGCATAGTACTGCATAAATGACCTTTCATAGGGCATAGTATTGCATACATGACCTTCCATAGGGCATAGTACTGCATAAATGACCTTCCACAGGGCATAGTACTGCATAAATGACCTTTCATAGGGCATAGTACTGCATAAATGACCTTTCATAGGGCATAGTATTGCATACATGACCTTCCATAGGGCATAATACTGCATAAATGACCTTTCATAGGGCATAGTATTGCATAAATGACCTTCCATAGGGCATAGTACTGCATAAATGACCTTCCATAGGGCATAGTACTGCATACAGTTTCAGGGTCAAAACAATGTAGATCCACACCAATAAAAACAGTTTAACATCATCACATTTTAACATATCTACCAAAGGTTTTTACCTAGTAGCTTGATAGCTAGCATTTTGGCCATGCTACCTCCAGTTAAGGTGTTAAGGAGGAGGTGTAATTCAGGGTCTGAAACACATATCCAGCAAAACACAAATAATATACATGATGTATTTCCAGGAATTCAGGCACATTTATGTAGCATTACCACCCACAACATCCCAACAAGCCTAAAGCTGTAAAATACTCTGAGAGACAAATTTCTCAGAAAATGTCATCCCATTAGATGGAAATAATACAACAAATGTTGTGTTATTGCAAACAGTGCATTAGAGTTCCTTAAAGAAATGTTGCTGTGCCTTTTTATGCCCTGTGAAAGCCTGTGGGAGGTAAGTTTTGGGTTGTATCCTTTTATAGGAGTGTACATGAGAGGAATGTAAACAACATTGTCTGCGCTGTACATCTAGACCTGCATCCAGACAGCCCCTCACCTTTTCCCTCCATGTGAAGTTTGACCAGTATGAGTTCTGGACATCTGAAGCTCAACCAAATGAGAAACAGTGTTCTGATGTTATCACATGAGAGGATTTAAAATGATATCTGTTTTATGTTTTATGAGTCTGGGAATAAAAGACTGTGTATTTCTAATGGGCTGGCGGTCAACTTGACTCTGGAATGTACTGCTAAATTTTGTTGAGAGTATCTTTTCCAAAACAGTTAAGGGAGGGTGAAGGCCATAGGGCTAGAATGTACCGATAAGCCCAGGCAGTGTTGGTTATATGAATAGACTAAGTTCATATGTTTTATCTAAGTGTCTAATGATTTAATGTCTGGAATTCACGTCATATAAGGTATATAACCCCTTGTTTTAAATGTTTTAAGAGGGACAAACAGGGACAAGCGCGACTCTGTGACCTGATCATAGATTTGTAACTCTGTACCCACCAATATTTCTTATTAAAAGAGATAACTTCAATACATTTTAATCTCTAAAAACAATGTTTCGCTTCAGATTTCCTTTCTGAAAAAGTCTTGCTATTTTTAAGGGAAAAAAGAAAGAACATTTTCCCTCTCAGCACCAAGAAAATTAAATAAATAAAAATTGTATGTGCTGTTAAAATGCAGACAGAAACAGTGTTACATTCAATATTTTAATGTTGAAAACAGTTTTATAAATAACATGAATCATTGACATTTATTAAAGCTGATTTTCCCCGGTATTGATGACGATATTCACTGTGTTAAGTGCTTTTAAGGGGGAAGAGAAGGTAACAACAAGCTAACCTTTACACAGTAAATACACACTTAGGAATCAAACGTAATTCAGCCTTTACATCCATCATGTCAATCACAAGCTTCCATTACTAGCATTCAAGAGATGGAAATTATAACTAAGCTGTACAAATTCAGTGTTCTTAGATTATGGTCAGGTAAACACTAGTTTATTAGTCAATTCCTACTTTTGAGTGACCAGCACAGGTTGTTCTTTTACTTTCACTTATTAAGTTTTATCTTGCATTTTCAAATTCAGTGAAAGATTATTGGTTTTAGGAACAGCATTTCTTTCAACCACGTCCATATCTATGTCCATATTTCAAACAAAGCTTTTTGCCTGATATCAAAATGGAAACAGAACTTCTTTAGGCATACTGTTGGCCTAAAAGTGCACTATGCAGAGAAGCACCGTATTGATTACAGTGTAATGAGAGTTGAGGGAGTGTCCGTCTTGCATTGGTATGTACAGATTGCTATTTTGCACAGTTCTCCGTCTGCATGCAGAGGCTTTCACCACTTACGTCTTGGACAGGTGTATATACGCAGGCTTGAGTGAACTCTTTGGATGGACTCAAGAGGTCGGGTAAAGTTTATAATCATGCTGTTACATCGGACAGGGAGTGAACCAGAACACACAGGACAGGTCTCGTGTTTTTGAAGACCCTAAAATTTCACTAGAATGCCATTTTCATCTTATAAAAATGACATCCTCTTCATCGCAATCCTACAATAGTTTTATTCCATTTAGAATAAAACTTCAAATGGAAAAGTCTATTATTTTCATAAAAAACATTCTGAACCAGAGAGAATAGTCCGTCCTGTGTGATTTGGTTTTGCCATGTGTAAATACACATACATAGTACTTTAACATCATTAAGCAGCAATAATCTGGCCAGCAAGGATCCTCCCTGCCACTAGAGGGCGACAGTAAAAAATTACAGACTTTACAACACAAGCAAACCCATTTTTCCTATCAGGTTCAAAATAGCGCATTCTCCATTAAAAAAGAACTAAACAGTATGTACAACTTGGTTAAGGAACATTGACTTATTGCACGCATTGCTTCTAGACTCACAAAAAAACAACTTTTAGACTTACATAAGAGGCCTTTCTCCTCTATTTCGCACACAATCACACCCTCCACACACACACACCATCTCTCTCGTTTAGATCTTTTAATCCTCAGTTTTATAGGAGTGTTTTTTGAAATAAATAAATAAATAAATAAGCTTGAACTGTAATCACGTTCATACATCAGACTCATGTGGACACACACACACACACACACACACACACGTGTTTTAGGGCAACTTCAGCACAGTGGCTACAGTTGAAGGTCTGTGTAGCTAAAATAGCACCTTCTCAAAATTCATCACAAAAGACTGTAGTTTGTATTCTTGTAAACTAGAGTATCACAGCCACAAGAGAACCAGATTCATCATACTGCGCATCTATTTGTATTTCTAAATCTATAACACTACACCTCTTTCTCTCTTCCTTACACACACACACACACCCCTAAGACCGCTAAGACGCCACCACACCACCACTAACAACCTCACTGCACAGTAGAACCAATACTCTAACCATAGCAGTGACTGGCATAGCCACGGTGCCGAGGCTAGCAGACGTGCAGTGTGTTGCGTTAGCACTCCAGAGGGCGCTCTCACTATGTCTGTGCCTCTGGAAGGGGCAAACCCGGTTCGCATGACATTGTGGGCGGAGCCAGGCCCTTTGCTCCCCGACACATCAGTCCGTTGTTTGCCCTGGCAGCTGCCGCTTCTCCCCCATTGAGATTCCTGTATGGACGGAGGGACGGGGCTCGGCGAGGTGGCGGGGCTCCACGCAGGCACACCGTGGCAAAGTTAAAGCCTGCCAGGCAGCAGCCTGGACAGGAAATGACCTCGTCCTGCTCGGCAGGGGGCGCCATGCGGCTGGGAATGCGGTGTCCGCGGTAGCTATTGGGGCGTGCCCAGGGCACCCGTCCGACTCCCAGCGTGCTGTTATTGTTGTCCAGGCGGGGGAGTGGAGGGAGAGACGGAGGACCGTTTGAAACAGGCACGGACCAGCCGTTGGGCTGCGGGCACAGGGAAGAAGAAGATGAATAACCGTGAACGAGGAGTTTTGCTGTTGATCTGAGACCGCCCTCTGCTGCATCAGGGGAGCTATTGCAGTCCATAGGTTCGGCGCGACTGAGTCCCTCCACCTCTCCTTCTTTTCCCTCCTCCTCCTCCTGCTCCTCCTCCTCCTCCTCGTCTACCCGCTCCAGAGACACCATCTCCAGATCCAGCACCAAACCAGAGTCCTGCCCGGCGTCATCTGACCCATTCATCCCTTTTTCCATCTCTTCTTTTTCTCCATCCTTCTCCTCTATGCTCTGAGTCTCAGGGTCATGTAACAAGGTCAGGGGTCGACCCAGTTCAGGAGTGCAGGGCAAAGACTGGCTCCGGCGTGGTGGGCCTCGAAGCGTGGAGGCCCCAACCAGTGGTGGGGAGGAGCAGGGCTCAGGGGGTGGGGGCAGAGTGAAGGTTAGGGAGATGAGTGACTTGCTGGGTGTGTCAAAGAGCTTGATGCGCCCACCGTTCAGGTCATGACGCAAGGAGAAGGGGTTGAGACGCACCGGTGTACCCACACATGGACTCGAGGCTGGCGACAGCAGGGCCGACTGACTCCGCGCCAGACGCTGGGTGCCCAACTGGCATGGTGAACTCCGTCTCCTGTACGGGCTCACATCAGCGCCAACGGGTTCTGAAGAAATCAAAAAGAACTGGTGTGACATGGAGAAATATAAACTACACAACTACCACCTATTATTCAGGGGTTCAAGTGATAATATACTCAAATATAATATTACGTATAATGAATACATTTTTCAGATAGCTTTTGCATATGACTTCTGTAAGACCTTGTTTTGCACTGTTTTATTGCCAAATTCCAATATCACATGAAAACACTACTGCTTAGCAATACAAAGTGCTTTTATTTGACTTAAACAATCTGTGAACAGTTTTTCTCTTGCTTTAATGCTCTTCCTTTATGTGCTTTTTAAGCTTTGCAAACAAAAAGCTTTACTATTAACAGTAACACCCTTACCCTGGAAAAAAATGTTGATCTCAAAAATGACCTCTATAAAGTTTAAGTTTAGAAGTTTTTGGAAGTAACTGATCTGCTTTAATCCATTATTGCAACAGGCTACTGTTACTTTATCCTTAATTCATGTTTGAATTAAAATAACCTTCGTACTTGAAGTGTAACAATCCGAAAAAAAATTTTTGCTGCATAAAATCTTATGTGCTTTTCTCAATTTCTCTAATGAACATAAATATATATATA
Source organism: Olivaichthys viedmensis (assembly GCA_028565825.1). Taxonomy (NCBI): domain Eukaryota; kingdom Metazoa; phylum Chordata; class Actinopteri; order Siluriformes; family Diplomystidae; genus Olivaichthys; species Olivaichthys viedmensis. Next base: position 21,178,368 of record JAOUQW010000038.1, on the reverse strand, counting down.
TATATATTTATTTAAATATATTTACTGTATATTCCAAAGTTAATGTTCAGGTCATTTTGAATAACAAGGTGAAATAAATGTGTTAAAAATGACTGGCCTTTGTAAAGATGAAGCATAAAAGTGATATTAGTCCTTGTCACATTCCCTCCATCTCCCGTTTGTACACAAACACACACACACACACACACCTGCCAACAGGAGGTTCCCCAAACATCAGAAGGGCTTTTGTGTCTTTATTTCCATATCTATAGTTTTTAATGATAATGATTAACTAAAAATCAATTTTACAATTAAATTGCTATAACATATAAATAGTGAGCATGAGGATTATCCTCAAAACATTTTGTAGTTTGTTTTTATGACTTCATTAATGAATGTTCCCAAATAATAAGATGTCTTGTAATAATTCACATTTTGGGCTTCTCAATATGCTAATTCAGCAATGCTCTTGCTCTTCCAAAAAAGCTCTTCTCACCTAGGATAACTGGCGTCTCAGTCTTCTTTCTCTCCCTCTCCATCCTCTCCAAGGTTACAACAATGTCTGAGAAGGAAGGGCGGCTCTCTGCACACATCTATGAGGAGAGGGGCGAACAGTACAATTTAACATGGGAGACAAACCTGAGTGCAGAATGATGAAGGAGGAAACTGAAGGAGAAATGGCAAGAGCAAGACCACATATACTGTACCTCAACAAATGAAGGGGAGGAAAAAACTCATATTCACAAAACCAATGTAAATATACATTTACGGCAGAAAAGTGTTACGTGTTAAGTGTATACGTGTGTCTCTTACATTGCAGCAGTTAACAGCCAGGCTAAGGAAAGCCGGTGGACAGTCTCCCACCATTTGCTCAAAAGCCTCCACATCCAGTCCAAAGTCCTAAAAAGAGACACATTCATCACAACCTCTATCAAATACCAAACACGTCTTACTTCAAAAAGTTCAACATTTCAAACAGACAATGAGAGAACAAACAGTCTAAAGAGGACCTGCCACGTTTATGAAATGTCTTACAATGTTAACCTTCTCTGTCCTTTCATATAGAAAATCTGAGATCTGAGAGGATGTTTTGCCAAACCACACCAACAGGAGGCACTTACACTCTAAACAGCATATTAGAATTCGATTTGTGTGTTAGTACACAGCAGGAAGTCATGAAAAATTCACCACTACTTCGGCACTTACTAGGGGATCCATTTACTTGGATGTCACAAGCATATGAAAAATGCATATGGGGGTTGTCGAACACATGAGCTAGCCATCTGCAGTTTATGGCACTCAATAGCGGTAAAGTCTTAAAGTGCAGGGTATGTTAATTGGTGTGAGGTTTTGAGCAGTACCTCTGTTCGAGGGAGCACGTCTGGATCAGCCTCGATCCGAGCAATGATCTCACACAGAATGATGCCATATGCAAAAACATCCACCTATTGGGAGAACACAATGGAGCATTACTATCTGTTTTAAAGCAATAGTTTGCTGAATAATCATATGGACACAATTTCCCCCTTTCCTCTAATGTAGTAGAACAGCCAAGACCTGTTTGGTGCTTTGGATTTGAGATACAAGGCTAATGTAACTAACAAGTAATGGAAGTCTATCTCACCCAAAGTCTTTTCTATAAATTCTTGCCCAAATCTTCATATACTTGGTTCAAATACATAGTTAAGATACATGATCTCATTTTAAAATAAATGTTTTCGTTAAATAACAGGTAGAGTCTGTAGTTAAAAGTGAAACTATAATATCATTTGCATAACTTCCAGCTTTCTGGTTCAATTCCACCTTCAAACACTAGGAGGCAGGTCCTACGGGGTGGAATGATACCAAATTGCACTCCGGGGGAAAAAATTATTACAGTTGTCCAAGATTGCTGCCTGCATAACATTACAGCGTTCAGCTACACAGTAAAGTTTTGTTCAAGTTTATAGATTACAGTAAGTCTCACTTTGTCCTAAACCACATTTGTGTGACATTACTGATGAACTGGATGAGGTTTGAGGCAGATATTTACAGTGTGTGGGCCTTATAGCGCCAGTTCAAAACTAAAGAGGCAAACATCAGACACCAAATATGTCAACTATTTTTGGGGTAAGTGGAAAATTGTGTAAACTTAATTTTTCACCGATCCATTCATTTAATTCAATGCATGTAAATGGAGAATACTTCTATGCTAACATTAAACTTGACGTCTGTTCCAACATTGTTTTTAACACACTCTCATTGGCTTCCCCTTATGACTCCAGAGCGTGTTATCACCTACTATATAGGAGGGGCCACATGTAGCATAGATAGGAGAGTAAAGTAATAAAGTTTCTTCACCTGTCATATATAGATGGAGGAATTAGCAACATTAAACCAATGTGAACTTAACAAATGTTATTGCTCTTAATTGCACTTATTAATGGCTTCATCTGCAGCCATTTTTTGTTATTTTGAAAAGCGAACTGCATCATATCACAATGCCTCCTGGACAAGTCTACAGCAATGTCGACTTTATCCCTCAGCCCTCAAGGGTGATGGAGATTTCCCCACAGAAAAATAGCAAGAGCAGGTCAACAAGTGTTAGAATGCAGGGTAAAATAAACTGCTCTAGGAACATAATGGGAGTAATACCTTCTCATCGTAAAGCTCGCCTCTCAGCACTTCCGGAGCCATCCAGTAGGGGGAGCCCACCACGGCCAGTGGCTGCTTGTCCACTCCATCGCTGTAGACATCGCAAGACATAGGCAGGTTTTAACACAGAATTGGCCTATCAATTTATATTTTAATTAGAATTTAAACATTTATAGAGTATTCGTTTAATTTAAAGTAAAAACGCTTTAACGAGGCAGTGGCTGCTCCATAATTATCCCAGAATAGATGAAAGAGTAATTAAAAATAATATTTCAGATTAGATTAAATAAGGGAAAGTGCTAATTGGGATGTCCTGTCAAGAACAAGATGCAGTATGCAAATACTATCAGCCTTTTGGACTCCAACCACGCTGTGTGCATGTTTTTATTCACTCGCCTTGTGCTGCGCCATGATTGCAGGTGTACTGATTAAGTGTGCATGATGCCAGTTGAAGTCAAATCACAGTTCATGTAATAAGGAATAAAGTGGATCACACTGGCATTTGAAGAGCACTTACATGCCATGAAAACCTGCATGCTTGCCAATTTTCCAATGAAGTGCACTCAATAAATGGGCTGAACACACAGAAGTCCAAGCCCACAGTCATTGTCAGATTAATGAATCCTTGGAGCAATAGTCATACTGCTAAAACTGGTCTAAAATCATCATTTTTACGCCACATCAGCCAAGAATAGTGAAATTAGTTATTTTTCACTTAGGGAAAAGATTCAGATTGAGACTCAAAGATCATTGTAGTATACCCTAATTAACTACTGATTACAAATCGCAAAGACACACACTCCTAAATTTTGTCTGCTTAGCATAAAAATCTATATAAATCAATATATACTGTACGTCACTTCATTGTGTTAGCCGCATTAATGTGGCAGGCAGTGTGTGAGGGACGAGTCATCTACATTTCTGCAGTGCATGATAATTGTGCTTTTGATTACAAGCGTGATCAGTATTTAAGTGTGTAATTTCCCTTAATGTTTGCATTTATATATTAAATATATATAATATATATATATTAAATATAAGCAGACAACAACATTAGGCTAATACAAAAAAAATAAAAATAATATTAAAAATAATGATGATACTATTAATTGTGCAGCCCTACTAAAGAGAAAAACATATAGTCTTTATATAGTCTATAGCCTTTTAATCTCTGATCTTATTATCAACTGATCTGAGATCTGTGGCTTTTCATGGGAAATCTGTAGGAATGGAAAAATGCACAGACCTGTAATCAGGGATTTTCTCTGCCAGACCGAAGTCTCCAACCACGGCCATGAAAGCACTATTCTCACAGCGCACTAAACAGTTCTGCAAAATAGAAAAATACAGCAGTGTAAGGAGTTTCTGTCTGCCGAATATATAACATGTAAAGACAAACAGCGCATTAATAAACTTGGGTTATATTGTGTGTGTGTATGTACCTTGGAGGTCAGGTCTCGGTGGAAAATGCCCTTGCTGTGGAGGTACTGTAGTCCCCGTGCAATGTCCAGAGACAAGCCTATCCTCACTGCCCATGATAAGTACATATCACTGTCCAGCAGCTGCTCCAGATTACCTCCATTGATGTACTGTAACAATACAAACCAATCAGCCATTTCCCATTTCATTTTATATCCTGTATGGATTGTATGGAGCTCCTGCATTCCGTTACTATAAAGATCAGCGTCTCACCTCGGTTAGAGCATGAAGCTGTCCCTCGTGGACACACACCCCCAAAAACCTGTTAACAGCCATTTTCAAATGGTCAACACATGACCAATCAATCATAACCAAAGGTTTAAGGGGAAAAAAGTGTGAGTGTTTGTTTTGTGTGTGTGTGTGTGTGTGTGTGTCAGACCTGAGGATGTTGGGATGGCAGAGGCGATTCATTAGCTGCACCTCTCTCAGCATGTTGGCTTTGTTGCTGGCCAGTGTGTTCATCTTCAGAGCCATGACCTGCCCTGTGATCCTGTGCTGGACCTGGGAGACACACAGAGGAACTTTCTGAAATGAAGAAGCATCGCTGGAGAACTCTGGGTTCTTGATATCGCAGATTTAACAGGTGTAATACACTGCACTTTGGGCCTTTATGGAATTAAACGATTAAATGTTTATTGTCATCCATGCATACACGTATACACACTGCTTTTAATCCTTTGAAGTCGCAGGTATTGTCGGCGATGAGAAGACAACATGACGTGAAAGTGCAGATTTCAAATTTTCACTTGATCCCACAGTTGTGTTTGTAAGTAGAAGATGATTTATTTAATTACAGTTTAAACTTGAAAGAAAAATACTGTTTTGGATCCAGTCATTTATCGTCAGCAGTAACACGACGCATTTTGTAATTTTATATTAATTATTTCTCACTCGTAGCTCGCAGAGTACAGTACACTGGTACACCATAGGAGGCGCATTATTTACTATTTAGTTGTATGTGATTTGAGACAAGAGCTAAACACACCGGTCAGTGGTGGCTCAGTGGTAAGGCCTCTGGGCTACTGATCAGAAGGTTGTGGGTTCAAGCTGCTACTGTTAGGCCCTTGAGCAAAGGCCCTAAACCTTCTCTGCTCCAGGGGTACTGTATCATAACCTGTCTTTCTGGATAAGGGTATCTGCTAAATGCTGTAAATGTAATGCAAGTGCTAGCAATAATATTAGGAGAGGATGAGAAAAATGTGTCTTGACACAAACAAAGAGATATGTTATGTCTTTATAACATACATTTTAGAAAGGGGGAGGGCATACATTTTTATTTTAAAAGTTCCATTTTTATTTAAAGTTCCAATATGAGTACTATCATTTCGATGACAATGTTCTTCAGTAAATATTTTTTGAGTTTTTTCTTCAATTTTTGGCTGCTGGCAGCTACATAGTTCATGTAATTGACAAGACAGTTAATCAGATTTATAGCTGAGTTTGTGCTAAAAATTTTATAAATTATGCCATGCATTTGGGGTAAAGAGTGTATTTGGGTGTTAAAGAAAGGAAAAAGTAAATGTATAGTGAAAGACAAAAATCAATCTAGAATTCCATAAGGACTTTAAAGGGTTAAAATGTCGAGTCTCCATGACTGTGGTTCAACATGCAAGACAATACAGAGGGTCTGTACACGACTTCATACAGTGGAATTAGTGCATAAAATGAGACACGAGCACTAGCTAGACAGAACTACAGAAGCAGAAAAAACATAAATTCTAAATCCCCAGTGCTGGTACTCCCCACCTGTGTACATTTTGAAATAAATGACTGATTACAGATGTGCTGTTTGGCAGGGAATCTAATCTCCATAGCTGAAATTACAGCAGGGTGAAAGCTGATGGGTCATGGCACTCGGCCAGTGTGTGATCTCCACTCAGCTCCATAGTAATAATAAAATCTGTCTGCTTCACATTGCGCTACAAAGCAATATGCTGCCCAGAGCGATGGTGAAAGCATGCATTCGTCTTGTGTTTCCTATGGCTTTTTTATACATTCAGCAAAATCGTATGGAGTATAATTTATGACCTCTACAGATGTGTTAGTTCTATATTAACCCAGTAGGAAAAGACAAAAGGAGGGAATGTGTGGACACTGACAACATAAAGATTAAGCATAAGGCTCTCCTGTAGGATACAAAAAATTAAACAGGACTTGCAAGTTATGTGTATGCAAGCTTAAAGCCGCTGTTAGTGATGTTGGTGATCTTGCTCATTTCCGCCAGACTTAGTCACCAAAGTAGTCCACTCCCTCCCTTCAGTCCAAACCAAACCACGCCCTCCATCTAGAACAAACCTCTCTCCGAAGCCCCAACCGCCAAAAGTGTCGGTGCTGGTTCAGGCTTTTGTTTCACGTAAATGGTTGCATGCCAGATCAACAAAGGCCCCATTCTCACCTAGTATTAGCATCTGTCTCGGGAGATCCGATCACAAGTGGACAGCTGAGACGTCTAGACCACTTCTGCAGTAGTGACCACTTGTGATCGGATTTTGTGAATAACATAGTTGACTAGGTGTTGTTGGAAAAGGTGGATAGTAACGTGCCACATTTACTTTATTACATTCGCTTAAGTAACTTTTTTATTACACTGTACAAGAGTAGTTTTAATAGGGATACTTTTTGCTCTTACTCAAGTAAATTTGTAAAAGCATAAATATGCTGGCGATAATGTCCCTGGCGAGGACATTATCGCTCCACCCCTGGGCTTCGGGGACAGTGACGTCCCTTCGCCTCCTGCCCCCACAGAGGACGTCATCGCTCCTCCGCGCCGGAGCAGCCGAGGTCTGCGCTCCGCTCCCTGGCCGCGCTGGGCAGCGTTCGACCCACCCCCCCTTCTGGGTGCCTGTGTGCACGGTCGGGAGCAGGGGTTTCTGTCTAGGCGGTTGCTACGGCGATGAGTGCCACGCGCCCTCTGCTGATGTTTGTGCTTCCTGTCTTGTGATGTGATTGTTCCAACCTGCGTGTCGTTTGTCAGTAATTAGTGTTTGTATAAGCCATCTTGTTCCCGTCCAGTTTGTCCTTGATTGTTTCATGTCACGTGTATGTATATATGTTTCCTGTTTGGTGTTCGAATAAATGTTTGAAGGCAGCTTTGTGCTTGTGTCCGCCTCCCCGCCGCTGCCTCGTGACAGCTGGTTACAAAGCCCAGGCCAGTAACAAATACCTTTTCTCGGAGCATCTATTTTAGTGATAGCTATCAGAGTTTTGTGTTATTTATAAAAAGATGATTACAGCATTGCAGCTTTAATGGAACATAAAAAAGAAAGGAACCCAAAGTATACACTTTGTTTTTATTAAGTAATGACCACATCCCAAAGCTGTGCAATAGATATCTGGAGAGGAAGAAGGCAGTGCTGTCTATAACAGCTTGCACCCAAGTGCTCCGAGAGAAATTGAATCAAAAGGTTCGAGAGACATGTCCAATCAGCTTCACAAACCTCTGGGTCAAAAGACATCATCTTTGTGATAGTTGAAGGTAAAGCTTACGCAGCCTGTACCCAAGTTAGGACCGCCCAATATAGACTCTGGCGAGAAGTACGTACATGTAGACATGGGAAAGTCACTAATTATTCATATGTACTGCATATTGTGTGCCCACAAGACCAACTTTAACTTCATGGACTTAGATTCTATAGGGCTAAATTATATTCTTTAAATAACAAAAGGATATACTATTAGTATGGGCCTAAATGGAGGGACAGTGGAGTTTGGCAGTCCTTAAACGAGCAAAGCACCGATGACAGATATGCTCTATAGGTTTCTAGGTTTTTACTGCAGTTGTATTCTGATGTGCATGTACGTAGTTTGTGCATTAAGGAGAATGACAGAAAATACACAGTGACAGGGACAGTGAGAGAGAAGGAGGATCTACACAGTACGGCATGCAGGGTTTTAGTGGCTGCTCAGCACTAATAGGCTTTCTGGATTTTCCATCATCCCACCTTCCTTGTCGAATCCGGGACGTCATCACAATGACATCGCACCGAGAATTACACACTAAGCCAATCCGCTCCCACACAGGCCACCAAGAACATACACACATAAAACCCAATGAGCTGCAGGTCTCATTAACTAAAAGCCTCAGTTTTAAATAGGTAGCTGAGCTGCTATTCATTAAGAATTCTACACTTTACTCTTCATTTGGCAATGCATTCAATGAATTTTGCTGTTCACTTTATAGTTATTGTGTGCAAATGTGGGGTTTTTTCTCAGTAGTTCCATGTGAACGCTTAAATGGTAGAAGTGAGTATTGCACTTAGAGAGATGATATAATACACATCTCAATAAGTGATTAATTGGTAGAATGTAGGGATGCACCAAAAATTTGGCCAGCGAAAAGTTTCGGCCGAAAACTGAAAATGGTCAAAAATTACACTTTGGGTTTTTGGATGAAAGAGTAAATATGTCAAACATTTTGACCAAAAAGGTTAACCTGTTTCGCCCAAGCGCTTCCAATACAGGTTTAATACACCACCTGAAAGCACAGCATCCCATTTAATATGCAGACCACATATATATATATATTATGTTGTTACAGTGCTTGCAAGGGGAGCACTGTGTTGTTTTATTTATTGTCATATCGGTTTTGTAAAGTAATGTCCCATTGAAAGGACGGACCTGTCAATAATAAAGTGTTTTATAATCACCTTGTAGTTTTTCAATTTAGCATTAATTAATTTCAAAGTAAAATCAATTATTACAAATTATGCAACAGTTCAAAAAGCCCATTAATAACAATAAAAAAAATTCATCACTTTGTTTTCGTCTTACGATCCAGAGTGCCCTGAATTCTGAGTCTTGCTTTCAGCCAAGCATTTTTATTTCGGTGCATCACTAGTAGCATGTATGAAAGATACAGGGAAGTGAACAAAATAACGGAAACCCTTAACACTATATTAATATCAAGGACCTAATATATTCAAAGCAGCCAACAATTCTATATGACAAATGTAATTTAGAGATGTGTCAATGTGATGCAGTGCATATACTATGATTCAGTATTGTGTAAACAGTTTAATTTCAATAGACATTTGCACTTTTTTTCCTCACTGGGACTAACAGACAAAGAGAAGCAGTGTAGCATCAGTGCAGGTGCGTTGTAAATATGGAGGCCAATGCACTGATTTGAATCAGTAAACGTTAAAACCCTATCAAATGGCTTTTCAAATATATGCAAAATATACCCTAAACTAAGTCACTCGATAGCAGTAAGACAGGCTATCACTTTTTAAGGGTTCCTAATACAGCACACCTGAAGAACATGTACACTGAATGTAGAAAATATGACGCCATCTGACTCTTAATCGTAATAAAAATCAAAAAACCAGTTTGGAAGCAAATTAAACACGGTCGTGTTTTCGTCTCACTGCAAGCTGAGTTAAAACAATCGATGCTCATTTCACAGGTTTCATATTGACCTGATTCCCAAACAGACTGCCATCTGTTTAGGCAAATCAGATTCATGACTGTCAGCGCTCCTATACAAATATAATAAATATATGATGAGCAGAGAACAATTCATTGTGTTAAGCGTCAACCTCAGGAGCTGTAAAATGTGATTTAGCACTCCTGTTGCCAAAGACATCAATGCAAAAAGACTTACATCCCTGATTATTATTCTGATCAATTTAGTTAGTTGTTGCCCTGCAGTTTACACAATCTTACAGATCTGATTCTGATCAATAAATTAAATTGGTTCTTGTTCAGATGAGTTCCACTCTGTAATAAATAACAATGTTGCATGATTATGTTGAGAAACGAAGACAAGGTGCAATAAATAACTAGAGCCAGTCAACTTACACTAAGGCAAAAATTCACTTCTAAGATGCTATCATGAAACAAGTTTTGCATTATAATTCTAATTTATTATGCAATTACTGTATTGTTTCTACTCATTCTTTCATCTTCAGTAACCGCTTTATCAGGGTTGCTGTGAATCCGGAGCCTATCCCGGCAACACTGGGTGTAAGGCAGGAATACACCCTGGATGGGACGCCAGTCCATCGAATGGCATCACACACACATACTTGCACACCTAGACAATTTAGAGTGGCCGACATACCTGGAGGAAACCGGAGTACCCGGAGGAAACCCACGAGGAGAACATGCAAAACTGCTCACAGACAGTAACTGGAGCTCAGGGTCAAACCCCGGACCCAGGAGCTGTGCGGCGGCAACGCTACCTGCTGCGCCACCATGAAGCCTAATTCATTTTGTATCTAAAGCAGCTTGAGACTTATTCTTCTGAGTCTCATATCAGGAATGACACAACACAACTCATATCAAGAGCAAACAAGCCAAGTGTCATGCAGTGTTTGTACAGCATTGCATAAAAGATTTTCAAACAAAGGTAAAAGGAAGTGCACAACAGAAAAAAATAGGCGTGTTCAAGGTTAACAATTAAAACGGTATAAACTTTATAAAGTTCACAAAGAAGTTCCAATGGTACATGTTAATTATTACTGAAGGAGGAGAGGTCATTGACTGTAAGCTTTCAGAAATGTGAAGCCAAATGTAAGTAATACTCTACAGGCATGACTGTATATTGAAATAATAAAATCTGAAGGAGTTAAGTCATTAACATTACGCTATACCGGTAAAGAATGGGCAATGTTAATATTCAACATTTTGAACGTTATATACAGTCAAGCCGGAAAGTCTGCACACCCCTTTCACCTTCTCCACGTTTCATTACATTACAGACTTATTCTA
>JAOUQW010000038.1:21130801-21144475 GCA_028565825.1 Olivaichthys viedmensis | reverse complement strand
GTACAGTACAGTGAAATTGATTCTTCGCATATCCCAGCATGTTGGTAAGCTGGGGTCAGAGCGCAGGGTCAGCCATGGAGCAGGAAGGGTTAAGGGCCTTGCTCAAGGGCCCAACAGTGGCAGCTTGGCGGAGCTGAGGTTTGAATCCACGACCTTCTGATCAGTAGCCCAGTGCACCAACCACTGAGCCACCACTGCCCCCATGTGTGTGCGTTCATTGTGTCCAGCTGTTTTTACCACCTGCTGTGAACCTAAAACAAAGTGTACAGGTTTTTATCAGTGGGGCTCTGAAAGACGGTGAAATGTTGAGCAGCTAATGGATCGTTTCTTTCTCCTTCTTTCTGTAGGACGTGGCTCAGTCCTGTGAAGTCAATTGCATGCCAACATTCCACTTTTACAAGCACGGGAAGAAGGTAGGCTTGTTTCCTTACTCGGTTTATTTTTTATTACTGCAGTTAAAGTACTTTTCCAAACGTCCAAGACTGCTACATAAAAAGGAACTTGAACCTGCCATTATTTTGGTTTGCATCTTGAATGAGTAATTTACTAAAGTTTCCTGTCTGGTTAGCTCCTTCATGTTTAATGCCTTTTTCATAATATGTAACTCGACTCGTTTATTTGTGTTGTAGGTTGACGAGTTCTCCGGTTCCAACCAGGCAAAACTGGTAGAGTTGGTGCACAGCCACAAATGAACACGGGGAAATGTGTGAAGCATGAATATAAATATAACCTTGACCTTAACACACCTGCTGTCAATACCCCTAAATTTTTACTAACAACAAGCACTGATTTTCTTACTTAATGAACTTTTGATGCCCCAACAGATGATCTGTAGGAATAGTATGTCCAAACGAGCTTGCCTTACTCAACTTACTGTATTGCCATAATATCTCTTTTTTTTTTCTTTCTTTCTTTCTTTTTACACCATGTAACTTTCCGATTTATGCCCAGCAAACTAACCCATTTAGAATCAGGTTTAATAAACATGCAGTTCTACATAATATCAAGAATCTCGACCTCATGTTGTTCATGAAATGTATGTTAAAGTATTTGACTATACAGCGGTTTAGTGAAGGTGATGGATGACTCGTGCACGGGTTGTATAACAATAATATAAGGAGAAATTACCAGGGCTTGATGGAGACAAAGATGAATGCATGGTTAAAGTAGTGCCAAAAATGTGAAAATTGTTACCAGCAAAAGAGTAATAAAGGAAATCTGGAAGTCTCCGTAACGAAGCCTCAAACCAAAACCCTGATCAATTATAGCCGAGCAAACACTTAAAAAAACATCTTAAACCATCTGTTGTGTGCTTGGGAGCTAAATTTAAATATCCTCTCATGTATGTGCTGTTAATCTCCCAGCAAATGGTAAAATAGTGACAGGTTTCCTAGCAAAGACGTCACAAGTTCAGCCTTTCATAATGGGAAATAAATGTGACGCAGTGTCATGCATGTTTTTATTTTATTTATTTAAATTTATTCAGTCTGCCGGCACTTCTTTCAACCAAAGCAACTTATAAGTAAGGTGCAATAAAGTAGTAAACATAGATGTCAAAGGAACAATTCAGCTGAAAATAAAATGTACACATTTTTCCCCTTATTCCAAATGTAGACAATCTGCCTAGACATGTTTGGTGTCTGAAGTTTGCTTCATTAGTTTTGCACTGGAGCTACGAGGCTAATGTAGCTAACAAGTGAATTAAGCTTAAACTGACAGTTTGAGGTGAGTGTGTGATGATTCAGGCATGCAGACTTTTCTATGACAGATAGCTATAGCCTGAATCATTAGAAGCCAGAATCACTTTCTTCCTCGGCACATAGTTTGGTCTCGCTTCGCGCCAGCGTCAGACTCTGGTAGGAGGCGTGGCCTAAAGTTTGAAGGCGGAATTGTGCGATAAAAGTGATTTTTAGATAATATAGTTCCAATTTAATTTGTATATTTACATAAGTATGGACTCGTTCTGCCATTTTTATGAAACTGTTCATGTACAAATGGTATCACTGAGCTAAACAATGTCTTTTAAGGAGACATGCCATTTGTACGATGCGCAACTGGAGGCTATAAGCTTTTATTACTTGTTGACAACAGTAGGCCAGTAGTGCCAGTACAAAATGAAAAAAGGAAACTTCATTATATTTTGGCAAACTGACTAGATTATTAATTAATTAATACATTTTTTTGTAAATTTCATATTTGGCTGAATTGTTCCTTTAAAGGCCTTATTCAAGAGCCCAAGCGTTGCGCTCTAACGGTGCTGGGACTTTCATTCAGTAGCACAGAACCTAATCACTGAGCTATCACTGCCCTTAAGAGTGCTGCTGATCTAATAATGCTTGGTGTAGGGAGGGATCTTAAAAACACATTTGTGACTAGCATGAATTTTAAAAACTCATAAATGCAGAGTACAATGGATTAACAGGACGTCGACGTCCACCGTCAGTCATCTTGTCTGCACTCCTATTACTTAAAAGAACCAAGTTTGCCAAACAGTGTGCCCTTTTTAAGAAACAAAATCCTTCATTAACAGAGCTGAGAATGAAATGGAGAGCTAAGTTCATGTAGATACTTTAGAGTTTATCAACGTCTAGTCAATTATACAGACGAGTTTTTCATGCATAGCTGATTAACTTGGATATTCTATATGCAACAGCCTATATATATTAACTGGGATATTCTATATGCTAAATCCTCCCCTCAAGAGATTTAGTTTTTGTTTTGTTATACACAATTTGCCCTGGACCAACATCAATAGGATAAACCCTTAGCAAAATCACGTCACAACATATTTAAAAAAAAGTAATAACTTAAGGTTAGCATATATGCTATTGATTTCACCTAGGAGGAGGGACACTACTAGATGTAGTTAATTGAAAATGTTCACTAGATTCCCCCCAACCACATTCACTCAGGACATGGGATAGCACTAGTTATTTACTGATGTCCATGAGCGTCGTGGGTACACTTATTAAAGGAGAGAAGCAGTTTGGCGACATCAGAGTGATGTACTAAAGAGCAGCATTGCTTCAGTAATAGCATTGCTTTCTTTGGTGCGCAAAGTGGTTATGAACATACCTTATTAGTCTTACATAATACGATGATTTGCTTACTGTAATGTCCATCTCTCACAGATGGCTTTCTTTCTGGTGTTGGGGTTTCCCTTCAGCAGTCCTCAGATCAGGAGTGCTCAAGCCCAGTCCTGGAGTCCAGCACAGTCTGGTGACTAATCTGCTTCCTATTAAATGTTGCAATTAACTGGAGAATTGAATCGAGTGTCTGAGCATGGAAATCACTGGACCTCCAGGACTGCAGTTGGTCACCCATGCCTTAGATCCTATACCCAGAACATGGGACACGCAGCAAGTCTAAAAGCAGCACAATGGTCAATAACCCAAAATATGTTCATGGCAGCAGTTCAAAAGTAGTCCAATTCTGTGGGAAAAGCATGGATCTGGCAACACCGATATGCAATGCTTTATTTGTGTTTTTAACACCATGTCTAGCTGACCCAGACATGTAAATCCCATTTAAACCAACTGCCTCATGTACCAACCGTGTATGAAAATCTGTTCAGCAGCGACGGTCTGGATCTCCTTCAGATTAAACCCAGTCACACATGCAGCTGTACCTGTAAAAGTTCCGTCAGTTTGCCAGGAAAGTTCGATTTGAACACTGGCCAGAGTTGAAGTGCCAGGAAAGTTGGCAAGCAGGGACTAGACCAAGTAAAATCCCCACCATGTTCCGGGTATGCTCAAGTGTGAACCAAAACCAGGACATGGCCAATTAACAGAGTTGGTGACGTTCTTGATGATGTATTTGTCCTGTGACTTGTTTACGGCATAAGGTGAGTGATTTAAATCCTCAGATAAACAAATGCTACCGAGCAATAACCAATCTGCAAAATAAAGAGCAACTGTTGAGCCGCCACTTTGGTTCCGAACAACGCATCTTCCACCAGAGGTTGTAATGATGCCGAAAGAAATCAAACGAGTAAATCTGGGAGCTGCTTTTCCAAGATGGAGAAATCCGCTGACCGCGAAGAGAATGAAGTTGGATGGTGAATTTTCTACATTTCTTCTGGACAGGTAATGCGATCATTAATGTTATAAACTGGTAACTTGTTTGGATCAAACTCTATTTGCATGTTTTATAACTGACTGGCCAAGAAGAATGAAACGAGCAGTCAACAGTGCTTGTATCCGGGTGCTTAAAATAGGCTGTAAGCTTCCAAACTCTTGTCTCTTCTTTGGCGTTCTGAATCATTCTTGCTTCAATAAATCAGTAAGTTATGTGGCGTGTCAGTATTTTGTGTGTTTATAGCAAACTTTGTCATAACTGGCCAAGTAGATTGAGACGATGGAAAGTTAGCTAGCTACCTACCTAACTAACGTGGGTGAACCGCTGTAGATTCAGGGAGACGGAGCTTCATGTACATGGGCAAGGATGGGAGGTGGGGTCAAGGAGTAAAGAAATAATTCCAATTTTGTTGTAGTTCATTTTGTAACTGCTAGAGCCCAAATTCTGCCCAATGCAATTGTTGTCTAAATACACAAATGCTTTTTAGTATTTTCCCTGCAGCCTCGTGAAGGTCTTGTTAAAGCAATAGTTCAGCGGCATGTTCAGAACTTTCCCTTTTACCCGAGATGTAGTCTATCGAGACGTGTTTGTAGTTTGCCTCTTTAGTTTTGCTCTTCAAGTTTAGAATTACAAATACACCCATGCACTTAACTTTTCAATGCTGCATTGACTGCAATATTGTAAATATATATATATATATATATATGAATAATGAAATGACCTTCATCACTCTGATGATTATTTTTGAGAATGTTGACCTTTGGTTTGCGGACGTGCATTATTATTTGAGAAATATAAGCTATTGACTGCCATGGTTCTTTTGAGGTCAGTGAAGCTGGACAGTTAATTTGTGAGTGCTGTAATTTACACTGTGTGACTTGTGCATTTCCAACAGAGCTGTCAAGCAGTACTCAAGTTAGAGTGATCTTAAAGTAGCTAGTAATAAGTAGCTACTTAAAATGTATGTGTTTACTCTAGAGTAAGGGAAAAAATGCATGCTTGTACTACAGATGACTTGGGCTCTTGTATCATGATCGCCCAACAATTCTCAGATCCGGTACCTGGTCCTATAATGTAAAACAAATGAGAAATTATTATTTCTACAACATAGAAAGAGCTCGAATGCATTCAGATTCCCTACTGTAATTAAATGAGTAAACAACACTATCATATGATCGATCCACCGTTAGACACCCTGAATATAAAATAGCTGGAAATTGTGTTGAGCAATATTCAGACAGACTACAAAGTGATTCCTCTGTAAAAAATAATTAAATTCATAAGAACAGGTTTTCTTGTTTTGGTTCTGTGCATTGGATATGAATCGAAACACTGATTATGAAACTTAAGTACAGTTTGTCAGCTTTATTTAAAAGGTATTTATAGGGTCATTTTCCAAAATCTTTAAACAATTACAGACTGCACTCGGCATACAGAATCACACAGCTGAAACTGAAGCGCGTAGTTTTAGGAGTTGATGCTAGGAATCAGGCATACAACAGACGTTTACAGATCTAAAGTACATTTTTACAAATGTATTTCCTTTTAAGAATAGTCTATTGGGTTTCAAGTCCTAGTGCCTATTATATAAATGTTTAAACATTGATGCAGTTTGTGTATATACTTTTTGCATATGCATAGGTCACCAATTGGATCATTAAAATTTTGCCATGTAGATCCCTGTGTCATTGAAATTGTGAACGTAAGTATATCTGAAAAATATTTAGGCTCAAAACCTTGAACCCGAAACTGCATTTCAATTACGTGAAAATTTTCCAACCAATTTGATCACACAACTTGTTTAAGAGATTTCATTTCATGTTTTTCTATTACGTTTAGTTAACATGAATTGAATGAAGTCAGTAGTTCCCAACCCTGGTCCTGGTGTACCGCTATTCTGTATATTTAGTTGTTTGCCCTGCTCTAACACACCTGATCCTACTAATCTCAGCTAATTAACAGGTCCTTATTGAGTTGATGTTGGTGTGTGTGTGTTGGAGCAGGAAATAAAACAACTAAAATGTGCAGGGTAGGGGTACTTCAGGACCAGGTCTGGGAACCACTGAATTAAGTAACTTGAGACAAAATTGATTAACTGAATTATGCAAGTATTAAACATGAACCTAATATATCCAGTAGATTTTATGCTTTAATGTTTATTTTATACTTAGCAGGATTGTGTTGTGCTTAGTCAATTTCCCTTAAGTATGTGTTTCTGTTTCTTAAGTAAATTTCAGTGTAACATGTAAATAATTGTAATGAAGGCCAGGGGTTTTTCTTTAGTGGATAAAATGGCAAATCCGAAGCGACAAAGCCTGCACTTGGGTCTTGTAATTGTAATGGACAGCAGCACCACGGAGAGCTCCAATCTGGACGCCTCTCGTTTTCAGCACTGTGGACAGAGACAACACATCTATCACAATAAGTCATGTATACTTGTAGGGCTGTGAATTTGCGAACATGGGTGGGCGCATAGGTGTCTTCCAACATTCTGACACGTAACGTGAACTTGTGCACTAGGGGGAAGTGTCACTGTGCACTGTAGTAAAGATAATGGATAGAAAGAAGCAAAGAACTGAATGCAGGAAAGATTTTAGTGTACTTGAAGATCATTTTTGACATTATATATATTAAAATGTTATTGGCATTTTTTTAATGCACCTCTGGATCTTCCTCAAACACTTTGTTGTCGCTTTACTGTTTTTAAGTTGAGATTTTGGAGATGTGCACGTCGGCACCCCTGCGAGCCTCTGCAAGCTTGGCTTACAACACTGATACGTTTCCGTACATCTTTGCAAAAGAAGGAATCAGCCTCAACTTGTGTTACCGTAATGTCACTTCCTGACTGGACCTGTTTGTCAAGTGAAGCTGGAACAGGATGTAAGACAGGGTTCTTTGAGGAACAGGTTGAAAACCAGTGGCTTTAGTTTCATGGTTTACCCATTTTTCTTATCTCTTGCAAAAGTGACGTCAAACTTTAAACTTTTGTGCCTGACATTTTGTACTATTACCCAGTAACAGTGTTCGCTTCCTGTGTGTGCTTCTTTACAGGTGGGGGTAGTACATTAGAACACCTCCGTGAAGTTGGCCCCCATATAAAAAGAAATGAAATAAAACACGTCATTTGTTTGTGCTGATTAGTGCCCGTAAAAATAGTTTGCGCCGGTTTGGTTTTTGAGATATTATAGCATTATATATCAATGTAAGTCAATGGCCCGAGAGTCTAACATGCACAAATGATATTTTCAATATAAAATGCATGACAGTAATTTGGTTTGATTTTTGGTTTGGTTTTGAGTTGAGGGGGGTTTAATGCACTGACGTGTCACCCTCGACCACAGACTTGCATTGAAATATAGCTGTTATAACACCTCAGAAACCAAACCAGCACAAACATTCATTTTTGCGGCACAAGCACAGCACATACGATTGACATACAAGTTTTATTCTATTTCTTTTTTGATGGGGTGCCAGCTTCACAGAGGTCATTAGAACGCTGTAAACTGTTACCAGGGCAACTGTTATTACAATACAGTTTCCATGGTAATGACTCGGACCACGGCAGGGAAGCATGCCCTGTGTCCGAAATGGTGCCCTACTCCCTGTTCCCTACAAAAGACAAACTGCATAATGGGTATTCATATGGGTACTATCCTTAAGCATTGCGTTGTGGGATTTCAAGAGTGCAGTGGATATTTTACACTATGCTTTTTAGACATTGCTACACAAAGACAGTGCACTACATAGTGAATAGGGTGCAGTTTCAGACATACGAATGGTGCTTGGCCAAGTCCAAACCTACTAAAATATCAAATTACTGGGTTTTTTTTATTATTAAAAGGGAGGGCTCATGTACTACTATGTATACAATAGCATTACCTGTTGTGGTTCATGCAAACATTTTTCAAGCTTCATATTGATAAGCTTGATAACCGTTTTCACCCGGAGCAGGAACTATGAGTACAGATGTCCCTCATGTCCGCCCCAATGTCAGCACTTTTCCATAGCAGCCCAGTGCTCTGCCAATGAAGAAACTGAAATTGAGTTACTGAAGTAAATGCATGCCTGGATTCATGCATGGCTTAGCTGGACTTCTGAAATATTCTTCCTTGTTCAATGCCAAACCATGGGATGTTTGATTGAATATTTTGAATTTGTGGTCAATTCTGACACTGTTTCCTGGACGTACAATATTAAAGGAGTCCACACAGTTCCTATACTCCATACCTTTGATCTCTGGCAGACTTTAGTGGAATTTCACATTCTGACAGTTGACTGACTCAATTCAGTTCAGTTCAGTTCAGTTCAATGAAAACCTTTATTTAAAGTCTGAGTTCACTGAGGGGGAGATCTCATCTGCAATACAGCTGCATCTAACAAAAAATCTGAGAAAACATAGATGTAACAGAATACCAATAATAAAAATAAAAACGGAAAAGCACAAAGAAGTAGTCGATATATTAAACAAACAGCTAAAGATACAAATGAAAAGAAAGTGATTTGAGATTATTTCAATGGATCAATAAACCAAGTGATACAAGACAATAAAATAAAAGCAACACCACAATAAAATCAATAAAACGATGAGCTGAATATGTTACAAACTGAAGGAAAAGTGCTTTGAAATTGTAGATTTACCAAATCATAAAAGTCTCTTGCAGAATATTTCAGCTCACTGATGCACTAAAACTAAAACTAGTAATAAACTTTTAGGGACCTGAAGTGTGATAGTCATTAGAATGACTTTGGTAGAGGGTCAACATAGATGGTGGAATATAGTGGCATATGACAGAAAAATAAACAGAAAGCAATGTAAGTCGCAATGTAACAGTTCATGCACATCAACACTGACCACTGTATGAGCTACACATTGATCCTTTAATTCTAACCTGCTTCTTCTTTGAGATTTCTTTAATGTAGGATTGTGTCCAGTACTATGTGATTTCGGCGTTCAGTTTGCATGATGATAATTGGTGGTTATAAGCTTCCACACCTTGTTAGCTGCATTATCGTCGTAGCTCCAATTTAAAACTGAAGCAGCAGCATTTTCGACACCAAACATGTCTTGGCTAACCGACTATATTTAAAGTACTTGGAAGATTTGTGTACATTTTATTTCTGAACCATTCCTTGAAGGAAACTTCTCTTTTTCTCTTAAGAAATCAAACAACTGAGTCTGAAGGTGCTTCTCAATACCACTGGCTGATCGCACGGACAATCAGTGGCAGATTTATCAGATTTTTCAACTGTGTAGCTACTATATGTTTGATAAGTAACGAAAAAATTTCTGCTCACTTAAAATAAGAGCTTAATTTTGTGTAAAATAAATCCTTTTGTACACTCTACTGCCATCTGCTGGCAACTGGTGTCATGAGGAACTTCCTCTCAGCTGAAATGTACTGTAGTATTACACCAAAACACACCCAACAGATCTACCAGATGAAGGCAGGGATGTAATTCTCTTCTATCCATGTGATATGCGTGAATATAATTCAGTTTATCTCCAAATCACACTCTTTTAAAATAAAGGTGCCAGAAAAGGTTCTTCAGAGCAATGCCACCGAACAACCATTTATTGGTTCCTTATAGAGCCTTTTGATGGATAATTCTTTAACCATTTTTGTTGGTTTCACAAACTGAACAAGCATTTCATACCAGAATTGTTTACATCATGTGGACAATTCTTTATGGTGGGAAATGATTTTTCAGTTTATTGCAACACCAACAAAAATGGTTAAAGGCCCATGCAGTGGAAGGTACTTTTGGGAACCTTAAAATGGTTCCTCTATGGCATCGTTCTTTTCTGGCACCTTTATTTTTAAGAGTGTACACTGTTAATCAGGTGTCTCCAAATTTAGTCCAGCAGAGCCCAATACCCTCCATTGTCCTGTTCCCCTGCAACGTGGCTGATTATATAACTCATAAATTTGTTTTTCAAGCCCTTCATACGCTGGATCCAAGAAAATATTAAAGGAATAGTGTGTGTGATTTTAACATGCAGTTTTGTCCATGCCAATTGGTGGTCATAAATACTTGTTAGCTGCATTTGCCTCGTAGCTCCAGTGCAAAACTAAAGAAGCAGTGTTTACATTACATCATTTACATTTACAGCATTTGGCAGACGCCCTTATCCAGAGCGACTCACAGCAGTGCTTTGTAGTGTCTATCAAAAACCATATCCTCATGCTAGCACAAATAGACCAGGGTCTAAGAATACCATCAAGCTAAAGCCCTGTTAGAGAGGAGTTAGTATGAGAGTACAGTACAGCTACGAAAACAGAGTATAAGTAAAGTTTTTATTTTATTTATTTATTTATTTTTAAGTATAGATTTAGTGCTCGCTTAAGTGTTTAATGAAGAGGTGGGTCTTCAGTCTTCGTTAGAAGACAGCCAGTAACTCAGCTGTTCGGACAGTCAGGGGAAGTTCATTCCACCACCTGGGTGCCAGAACAGAGAAGAGTTTTGATGAATGTCTTCCTTGACTCTTGAGGGATGGCGGGTTGAGCCGAGCCGTGCTTGTAGCACGAAGGGAACGTGGTACAGGGCAGGGTTTGATAAGTGTCTTCAGGTAGATGGGGGCTGGTCCGTTTTTGGCTTTGTAGGCAAGCATCAGTGTTTTAAATATTAAGCAGGCCGCTACAGGAAGCCAGTAGAGGGAACGCAGCAATGGGGTGATGAGAGAGAACTTGGGGAGATTAAAAACAATGCATGCATTTGCATTCTGGATCAGTTGCAGGGGCCTAATGGCGCATAGAGGAAGACCTGCCAGGAGCGAGCTGCAGAAGTCCAATCTCGAGATGACAAGGGACTGAACAAGTGGATTCCATGGAGAGGAACCACCGGATCCTCCTGATGTTGTAAAAGAGAAACCTGCATGACCGAGTTAGGTTAGCAACATAAGAGGAAAATGATAGTTGGTTGTCCAGGACTACACCAAGGTTTCTTGCGTTGTCAGATGGTGTGATTGTAGAGTTCGTAAAGATGTAAAGATGACAAGATCTAACAGCTCAGTCTTGCTGGGATTTAATTTCAGGTGATGAGCTGCCATTCATGATGAGATGTCCGCCAGACGTGCAGAGATCCGCGCAGAAACATGAGTGTCTCTGGGAGGAAAGGAGAAGATGAGTTGGGTGTCATCAGCTTAGCAGTGGTATGAGAAGCTGCGTGAGGATATGACCTCACTGAGAGAGCTGGTATAGAGGGAGAACAGAACAGAGAACAGTCCCACAAGGCTCAGGACCAAGCACTGAGCCTTGTGGGACTCCAGTGGAGAGTCTGCATAGAGAAGATGATGATCCCCTCCAAGTCACCTGATCTGACTGCCCCTCCAGGTAGGAAGTAAACCTTCGCCCTGATGAGCCACTAATTCCAAGTCATTTAGGCACCAAACATGTGAGGTATGTGGGAAAACTTTTCTAGATTTGATTTTCCCCAAACTATTCTTTTTAAATTGTAGAAAGTGTGCGTCCATCCATGACTGGGGCTTTAGCACACTGGCTCTACTACAAGCGACCATTTTTAACACCACAAGAGGGCGCCAGATTTTAAAGAACAGGATCCTCGCTGATCTATGAGGACACGGAGGTTTGTGTGTGTCAGAGTTATTTATCACATACAGAACAAGGTAATAGAGCTTCCTCCCTTTTATTACACTGCTTTATCTGCTGGACCTCTGTGGCTCTGCTGCATTCTGGGTTCCCAGAGCATCCATCAACCAGACCACACCACACACCACACACACACACAATCACTGCTTAGTGGCCACAAAGTTCAGACCGACCAGCAGCTCCAGCTTCTCAGTGGTGCCTGTAAACCAAAAAAAAAACCATAAAGCCACCACACTCATAGGTGCAGTTTGTAATGTTTAAAAGTGTTTACAGACCTGTAACAATCATATCATTTTAAAGACACCTTTAAAAAGCTGTGATTTACAGTATTGAAATGGATCTCACTAGTTTCTTTATTTCAGGCTTCTGTTTAGACTTTTCTGGCCCAGAAATGGGCTCCACCCCATCCACTCACATGGTGTACTATATTTAACAGAGAGGGTCGGTTGGTGTTAAAGGCTTGTTAATGTTTTCAATGCAATTTATTCTCATAAAAAATTACAGTGATCATTTCTGCCATGCTTTGACTTACATTCGCGAGTGTGAAACATTACTGCAAGATTTCTAAAATATATCCATACATGCAAGTTTGGTACTTTTAGGAAAAAAAACATTTTCCTATTTGGGGGAAAAAAGCTAATTTATTATATTATTTCAAGGAAAAAAAGCCTCTCGTGCTTTTTAAGGTTGTAAAGAATTTGCTGGTGATTAGTGTCCAGTTCCAGATGGCTTATTTATGCGGCCTGCTTTTATTAGATTAAAGCTGGCTTTATTACACTAATGGAGAAGGTGCCGAGGGACAGCGTGACCCCATTTAGTACGGCCCCCCCATGGGGAAAAGGAGAGAGTGCGTGTGTGTGTGTGCACGTGTGTGCACACCCCCTCTAAAACGGACCCCAAACAAACCTCATCCTCTCTCCGGTTCTGTGCTACGATGTCTCACCCTTGAAGATGAGTAATGATGGTGCCACACAAGCACCTCTCCATTCATCATCATCAGGAGAAAGAGAGAATAGAGAAAGAGTGTGAGAGAGGGAGAAAGAAAGGCAGACAAAGGAAAGGAGAGGACGGGTGATTGATTGCAGAACGAAATTAAGCACTGCTCTTTAGCATGTGGTCTTAATTATGCTAATGAGACGTCTCCTATCCGGAGTTGCTCTTCTCCTCGTTCTCACTCTTCAGCTCTGTCACTTCATTCCTCCATCTTTAACACGGCACACAACAGAACGCTGACTTCATCCAGCAACACACTAAATACACACCAGGGTATATTTCTACTCCGAGCCGTAGTCAACACGCAGGGTTTCTCCTTTTCTTTATCACTTTGCCCTTTCTTCTGCTTGCTTCTTTGTGGGTTTGGTCAATCTGAAAGGTGTGCTTTGATAAAAAGTAATGAGTATGTTCCTATGCACTCATCTTCTTGTGTCTTTATCCCCTCTGTACACTGTAACTATATTTTAAGCTAATGTATGGATGTGTAACTGGGGCATAGTGTCCCTTCAAACTGGCACATGTCTCTCAGATTTGGGCTCTGTGATATTTGATTGCAATTTATATTACAGTTTGTTTTTTTCATACAACTGCTAACAAGTGTTTTTAAATTCTACGTTCATCTTCTCAAAACTCTTCGCACAGTTTGCACTCTATGTAGACCGAACCATGGATAATTTTATCATTGCGTTAACAAAGTTTTCAAAAGTCTTTTCACTTCATTTCTACCAAAAGCAAAATTATTTTTAGTTTTTCTATAGCCCAGTTTGAAATTTTGATTACACTCAAGTTTAAAACCAAATGGATACCAGTTTGGATATTAAAAGGGTAGCAGTTAGCTAAGTAACACATACTATATTGAACTAGTACAGTGGGGTCCAAAAGTCTGGGACCACATTGAAAATCCAGCAGCATGTTTCACTTGTTGTTTTGATCCATTGTGGTATCAATCTCTCTTCTGTTCATCTCCTTACATAAACCCTTCTGTTACTGCCATAAA
>JAOUQW010000038.1:21106725-21117739 GCA_028565825.1 Olivaichthys viedmensis | reverse complement strand
CTTGGAACAACCTACCAGCTGATTTCCTTATAAAACTGCACGACAGTGTGCCTAAGAGAACTGATGCAGTTTTAAAGCCAAAGGCTGCCCACACCAACAAACTGATTTGTTTTAGTTTTTTTCTGTTTACAGCTGTTTATAGTATTTTTTTTATATTCAGAAACTTTTAATTTCATTATTTTTTAAAGCATTTTCGCTTTACAGAATTTTTTTACATGCCCCTAAGACATTTGCACAGTACTGTAGGTGCCCTTTGTAGGTCTACAATCACTGACTGTAGTCCATCTGTGTTTGTTTGTCATTGCTCTCTACCCCGTCCATCAATGCAAAGGGACCACCATAGAACCATCACTGATCAGATATTATTTGGGTGGTTCACTCTCAGCACAGCACTAACACTGACTGTGTGTGTGTGTGGTCCCGGTATGAGTGTATCAGGCACGTTTCCACCGCAGGGACCCTTTCAGAAACCCAGTAACTTCTATCAGGCACTCAGGCACTTAATGTGCATTTCCACTAAAGGAACCAGGGCTGATTTTAGTTCCTGGGCTGTAGTTCTAGGAACCTTTTTAGATACTTTTCTGCAGATCACAAACTACTGGAGTGGCGCCTGCCACACTGAACATCGCTTATTGATCAAACGCAAGCTTCAATACGTAAAGCTCATTTTATATCTGTAGCGGTGCAGGCGGGTATTTTGTAAACAATTCCAGTGACATGCTGCTCATAATAAAACAGTAAAGAACAGCACAACTTCAATCTCAACCTTCTCCATGTTTGCGATGTTGCTGTACTTTTGCCACATTGCACAGTTTGCGTCACTTGTTATTTTACATAACGGTCACGGTTCTTGCATTACGGTGGAAACGCAAACCAGGAACTTGTTCAGGAACTGAGTAGTTCTCATTCATGAGTTCCAGAACCCTTTAGTTCCTCACAAGGTTTCCGGAATCTTGGTGGAAACGTGCATTCTGACACTCTGACCGAAGGCGACGTGTGTATGTGTTGAGTGATAGGTCTGTGTGAGGTGTACACGCCCCTCACCTGCTCTGCCAGTAGGTGGTGTTGTTGCTGTTGTCTCTGTTCTCTCAGTAGCTGAGCTTTCTGCTGCTCCATCAGGTGGAGCTGAACTCGCTTCTCCTGCTCCATGGCCATCATCTGCTTCATCATGGCTGCCTGTTGCTGCTGCTGCTGGTTGCCCAAGTAACCTCCTGGCCCCGCACCATTGGGCCCAGCCGAAGCCACGCCTCCTGGGCCGCCGTGAGGGGGTTGGACGCCTCCGGCCTGGCGTGGCATCCCGACCATGCCCTGTTCCTGGAAGAGAAGAAAGGGAAGCATGATAAGAACTCGAGGAAAAAGACAGGAACCGAGAGAGCAATCACTGAAAAGAGAAACAGACAATAAAACTGGGCGATTTATTCAGCATGAGCTTATTGATTTGAAAAAGAGATTAAAGTCAGGATGACTCAAGACTGAAAAGATTCCCCATTGCTGATCCAAACAAAGTCAAACAACAAAGCGAGCTAAAATACCATCAACTTTTAACTCTTCTCCGCGGTTTGGGTCAAAATGTACATTTTACTAAAAGTGCAACAATAAGAAGATTTTTTTTTCATCACAAAGCTGTAAAGTGCTCAGCTAAAAGTCTTATTTCAATTATTGAGATGATGTTCAGGGTCACTCTGAGATAAATAATTGATCCACAAACCTAAACACATTTACACCAAATATTCAGACGCTCCTGAAGGCTTTATTTAACTAAATCCAGCGGGAGAACAGGAACAGGCTTCCCTGATTGCTCGAAGCACATCCTGATTTTGAGTGACTGGCAAAACTGGGTCAACAAGAGAGGTGCTTAAATTTTTTTATTTAAAAGTTGATCAGCCTTTCACAAACTTAAACACATGACACCACCAGGCTGTGTCCGCAACTATGCCCTGTTCACTATATAGTGCACTATTTTCAGGGTCTGCCATTTTGTAGTGGTGTCCGAAAACATGCAGAATATCCAGTGCACTCTTTCAATCCCACAATGCACAGCGATTGGTAGTGTACAAACGATGTACCCTAGTGTCCACGGAATACTCATAATGCACTGCGTTGTTTGGTTGGATTTGCGCACACCTTCACTAAGGAATACAGCAAGCTAAGATGGAAAAGTCCCTTCAGACTTCTTCCAGATGTAAAGAGCGGATTAACTGTGAAGTCATTTCTATCGTCACATGTGTTTAGTTTATAGTTGGCGCGGTTATTTTATTGTTCTTAGGTTTGATACCTATTATATTGTTCTATGTAGTGCT
The DNA here is from genome assembly GCA_028565825.1 of Olivaichthys viedmensis. Classification (NCBI taxonomy): domain Eukaryota; kingdom Metazoa; phylum Chordata; class Actinopteri; order Siluriformes; family Diplomystidae; genus Olivaichthys; species Olivaichthys viedmensis. The sequence continues at coordinate 21,115,439 of JAOUQW010000038.1, read as the reverse complement.
CCAGATTTTGTGACCTTTTTGTTTAATTTCTTCAGCACAACGTTCTGCTTAGCATAAACTACTGGTTTTAATTACACAATAACAATCCACACTAGCAGAAACTATCTAACGTGAAGCAGCTCTCCAAGTTCAATAGCAAGCTAGCTAATGTTAGGTGAACTATTGTGGTAATTTCATATGATCAAGCTTGCGATTGGCTGATCAAATGTAATCTAAGCTCCGCCCTTATTGATCCAGGGATGCCTGCCAGAATAGTCAATGTGATTTCTTTCAGTGTGATGTTCCTGAACCAACATGCATTCATTGTTTCCAGAATGCTGCTACCCAATCTGCGCCCCTTGCCCGATTTGCGACAGACACTATTGTATGTTAGGTTTACAACAATTACACCCCAAAAAGGCTAGACATTTTTAAGGCACTAAAATTCAATTTATTTAATGTGCATATGAACTGGTTGAACTTTCCCTGCATAATTTTTTATTCAAAGCATGATAGATCTTAAAAATACTAGTCTTTGCACGTCTACACAAGTTACCTTTACGAATCATAAAATGCGGTGTAATGTCGTAAGATGATACGCTTACGTGGTGCAGATCGGGAAGCATCGTAAAATGTAAGAAGATGTACGCATGCGAAACAATGGTGCGCATGCACGGCGTAAATCGGGCAGGGGGCGCGGATTAGGGAGCTGCACAGAACAACATTCCCTTTAACCAGTCACTTCCCTCTTGATGTCATCAGTGTGTGCCCCAACTCCTCCCACTCCTGAGCTGCTTGAAAATTTCAGTTCATAAAATTAAGCAATTAGTTTGCTTATTTGCCGAAAGTATTGAAACACTGACTGTATTAGCTGAAGTTGGCCATTTTTATTTTTTCACTGCAAATAGACATTTTCCCCATCCTGCTGCTGCTGGGACACTTTCCCCAGTCAATATTGTTTACAGACAGTTTACAGACTACACCATTTAATATTGTTCTGTTGTCCTGTCTAGTTAGCGTGCACGGTCCTGTGTATTTATTGTCCTGTGTATTTATAGTATAGTGTATGTTTGCACTCGTCCTCACTGTCGTGTATTGCACTTTATGGAGTCCTGTATGCCGTGATGCTGTATTGTTGTGTGTTGCACTATGGTCCTGTAGAAACGACATTTCGTTCCAATGTATACGAGGTATATGGAGGAATGACAATAAAAGACTACTTGACTTGACTAAAACGTGCCTATAAAATCTGTGCACAGAGTATTTCATCTGTGTGTGGGAAGAGCAGTGGCCTGGTGACGGGAGGCAGAACTCTTTTGTCTCCTTGGTGTTGAGGACCAAGTTGTTGTTGGTGCACCACGCTGCCAGGTGCTGGACCTCTTCCCTATAGGCTGACTCATCATTGTTACTGATGAGGCCAACAACCGTGTTGTCATCCGCAAACTTTATTATGGTGTTGGTGCTGTGCATTGGCACACAGTCATGGGTGAAGAGAGAGTAGAGTAAAGGGCTCAGCACCCAGCCCTGTGGAACACCAGTGTTCAGGGTCAGGGTGGAGGACTTGTGGTTACCCAGCATAACATACTGTGGCCTGTTGGTCAGGAAGTCCAAAATCCAATTGCAGAGGGAGGTGTTGATGCCAAGATTACGAAGATTAATGACTAGCTTGGAGGGAATGATGGTGTTGAATGCCGAATTGCTGTCAATGAAAAGCATCCTCACATGGGTGTTGTTATTATCCAAGTGTGTCAGGGCAGAATGTAGTGCAGTGCAGATGGCGTCTTCTGTTGACCTGTTCGAGTGGTAGGCAAACTGGTAAGGATCCAAAGTAGTGGGAAGGCAGACTTTGAGATGAGCCACGATAAGCTTCTTAAAACACTTCATGGTGATTGGGATAAGAGCAACAGGGTGGAAGTCATTTTTTTCACAAAGAAGAATCCAGCTGAAGCAGGAGAAGTGGATGGTCAAATAATTTCAAGTTGTAGGGCCTCATCGATGTACTTCTCCATGGCTTGGGATTCTGGGACTGATAGACGTTAAACTTTTCCCCTTGGGGGAGTAGACCCTTCTACAAGCTTGATAGCCTTTTGTTTGCCGGAAAAGTCCTTTAGATCTTCATATTCCGTTGACGGTGCCCTCCAGTGGTCGGCAGGGGAAGCACGGGTCATTTTTGTTACAGTAGTCTACTTCAACTTTGTCCTTTTAGGTTGTCATTGCATTCCTGATAGATTTTCACCTATGTTCAATATAGATTTGTTTGTTCTATAAGTTCTATAAGTCTTTACTTCAATAATATATAAAGATTTTTGCTGCTGAGTCTCACATACAATTTCCATACTGTCCCGTAGCAGCACACGATACAGCCCAAAATACACAGACAGAAAGACAGCATCATACAATACACACACAATTATACAGTAAGTGCATCAGTGGTAAATTAGTGCAACCTTGTGTCAGCTGTTCAGCAGCCTGACTGCTTGTGGGAAGAAGCTATTACTGAGATGGATAGTTTGTGATTTAATGCTGCGGTAACGCGTTTTGGATGGAGGGAGTGTGAACAGTCCATGAGCAGGGTGACTACAGTCTCTGATGATGTTCTGAGCTCAACGTCTGCAGCGAGTAACATAAATATTGTGTAGGTGTGGTTTTTCTGTGCCTATGATTTTCTCTGCTACCTTAACAAGTCTCTTCAGTAGTTTGAGGTCATGGTTGGTCAGGTTACCAAACCAGACCGTGATGCAGCCTGTGAGGTTATTCTCTATGACAAATCGATAAAAGCTCACAAGAGTTTTAGTGCCCAATCCAAAACTCTTAAGGTGCCTTAGAAAGTACAGTCTCTGCTTTCTTCAGAATGTAGTTAGTGTTTAAGCACCATGTGAGATTACCTGAGATAAGATCCCTCAATGCAGATGGGGGTGTGACAAGCTCTGGATTTCCTGAAATCAACAATGATTTATTTTGTCTTAATTACATTTAGTGAGAGGTTGTTATTATGACACTATAGGGTTAGCTCTTCCACTTCACTTCTGTAAGCACTCTCATTGCCATGACTTATTAAGTCAGTCACTGTGGTGTCATCTTAATAGTGGTGTCAATTTAATGATACTGTTACTTTCATACTTTGCGACACAATCATGTGTAAACAGACGTGTCTGTCCTGAGAACTACTATTGATGACAATGCATTGTCTGTGGTGTTGATAGGCACACTGGGTTCAGTTTTGTAGCTTGTTATTGCTTGCAGACCCTTCCACATGCTCATTGGGTCAGAACCATTATAGTGGTCTTCCAGTTTGTCACTGCCTTGATGGTTATGCGTAGTTCATACCTGGCTTCTCTGTATCGTTTTTTGTCCCCTGATGCAAAAGCAGTAGTTCTCTCCCTCAGGTTTTGGCGCACGTCGCCATTTATCCAGGCCTTCATGATTGGGATAGCAGCAGATGGTTTTTATGGGGATACAGTTATCAATGCAGAATGTTATATATCCAGTAACTGTCTCAGCATCCTCATCCAAGCTCATAGCAGAATCCTTAAAGAATGACCAGTCTCTTGAATCAAAGCATCCCTGAAGTTTGGATTCGTATTCTACAGTCCAGCAGCGTATTTTTCTCACAGTGGCCTGTACAAGCTTTTGCACTGTCATCATGTCAGTAGCACTGACAGGTGGTCGCGGGATGGATCTGTAGGGCCCCCTTGATGGTAGTGATCGAGAGTTTTATCGCCCCTCGTTGCGCAGCTGATGTGTTGGTAAAATTTAGGTAGCACTGCTTTTAGGTTACAGTGATTATAAATCTCCTGCCACAATTGAAATGACCTCTGGGTATAAGTTCTTCTGCTTATTAATGACAGCATACAGCATGCAGTTCATCCAGTGCGTCCCTGGCCTTTGCTTTTGGCGGTATGTACACAGCCGTCAGTAGCACACAGCGGAACTCCCTCGGTAGGTAGAATGGTCGGCACCTTATGTTAGGTGCTCCAACTCTGCCGAGCAGGCTTGAGACACTATAACCACATCAGTGCACCATGTATTGTTTATAACAAAACAAACACCTTCCCCTCTACTCTTGCTAGTCCTCCATTAAGTGATCCCTCCGGTATATAGAAAAGTCCTCAGTATACCGAAAAGCGGTTGAATAGCCCTATCAGGTGTGCTCGGGCTCAGCCAAGTCTCTGTGAAACAAAACACAACAGTTTTTCATATCCTTTTGAGAGTTAATCTGGCATTGTAGTTCATCCAGTTTATTGTCAAGGGACTGGGCATTGGCTAGCAAAATGCTAGGGATCGGAGGCAGAGTGGGGCGCCTACATAGCTGTGCTGATACGCCTCTTTGTTTACGTCATCTCCAGCCATTCCCCCGTTGTGGAGTGGGGGTGGGTTAAAACAATAAGCATCAAGTATTAAACTCATTTGCGTCTGACGGTCATACACGATTGCACAATTGCATTTATGGAGTTATGAAATAACAGAAGTTTGGGAGAAAGACCATGCCTGAAGCTCCACCTTATTCCTATCCAACTTCCTATAAATTCACATCTCCCTCCTTCCTCTGCTCATGACGGAGTTTCCACACCCACCACCTCCCCGTCTCCTTCCTACCATTCAATGACTTCTACCCAAAACTCTTCAAGGGGGGTCCTGGCTGTCTCACGCTAAGCAGAATCTGCCCAGAACTCAAGCCCAAGTTCTCAGAGATCTCCCCTCCTTACCACAGTTCCACAATCACTCTCCATACCATTTAGTTGTAGGTGTGGGCTGCATCAGCAAAAGTCAGCTTGGGTTTCAAGAGCTTCATTGGTATTGGGCACCCCCTGTGGTGCAGTACCAGATTATATTTGCCTCAGCAACAACAGATTGGAACAGGTGGGAAACGATACCCAATAACAACTTGTATCGCATCACAGCGTTCATCATGTAACATTAAGAATTTCGTGTTTACCTTTTTGCATGGTTTAATTACGAAATCACCATTAAACAATCTTTATGATCATGTTATTAATAAAATCTGTTTAAATGAATTAAGTCGGCCTATTGGCTATGAGTGTAAGAAAAGTAGCTGATTAAAAGTTAACTCCTGCAGAATGGCTTACAAATATAGGCCTATATTCAATGAATGAAGCATGTAGTTGTACCTACGTGATGTACCTTCTAGTCACACCCTTTAGCAATATTTGTTCGTTTTATTTTGATAATATAATTTTACCTAATCTGAGGTCTGAATCTAAAAACCAGGGGTCTCATTTATCAAAGCGTGCGTAGAACAAGTTATAAATCTGTGCCTAAGAACTGTCACTATGCACAAACAAAATGGTATTTATCACACGTGCGTACGCACAGCTGTACGCAATGGTCATTCATAAATCCTACACATTTTAAACTGCTCTGCGCATTCACAGCCACAAACATTTACATAAATAAACACCCCCAAATAGCGATATATGGTAAACAACTTCCCTTTAAAAAGCCCAGTAGCCTGCTTGTGGTACTGCTTGTTGCGTACAACATGGAGCCTGCCAAAAGGTCTAAGAAGATGAACAGTGGCTTGCTGTAGCAGCACACATGTTTCCCCATGGCTCCTGTCTAAAATATAGCTTTAATAAAATGTGTGTTGGGCAGAGGTGGCAGAAGTACACAAATTTCTTAGTTAATTAAAAGTGCAAATACTTATATGAAACATTACTCTGGTAAAAGTTGAAGTACAGCTTCAAATTACTTAAAGTATAAAAGTAAAAGTTCAAGAAAGAATCACAAATGAGAAAGTCTGTGCCTCAAATTACATTTAACTTTTGATGGTAAATTTCTTCCATCTTTCACCAAGGAACCAAGAAATTAAAGCTAACTATCGACAGCTATATTCCTAATCTCCCAAACATTAGCTCACATGACAATAACTCAGTACAAACTAGCTAATAGATAGCTGTCATGATACAAACTGGCTAAATAAATATGAAATTTAACTAACAACAGATAGACATTTGTAGTGATAGATATTAGGTAACATACCTCTATGTGTATTTCTTTAGATTTAAGGTAGAATTCTTGAACGCCAAGGGTTCATGTTTTTTCGGTTGATTTTTCCCCTATCATTTTGGTATAAGACACTGCGCTTGCATGTATGTGTACAAACAGACAATCGCATGTGAAATGTGGAAATTTTCAAATAAATACTTTCTCAAATTAATACTATTTCTGTCACTTCCCCATTATACTGCTTTTCTTATGCCTCCATCAAGCAACTGACCATTAGGCAATCAACCACATTGACTACATGATAAAGATGTTTTCATCCTATACAGTCTTTTACTACTAGTGTTATCAGAGGTGCATTATTTTTGGTACATTTGAATGGCTTATCTCCAGGGCTGCATTGCTGAGAGAAGGCACTGAAAAGAGGTCTTAATGTTCTTCCATTCATTGTAATAACCGAATAGGAAGCCAGTTTATTTTTATGACCAATACATTTCCATGCTATGGCCCCACAGTGAGTTAAACCTAATTTTCTACTTGTTTTGTTTTCATTGAGGGTCAGATGTCAAACCCATGCAATATATTTATTCCATAATGTGGTGAGCTTTTAAAAGGCAAGGGGAAACCACAGTGGTTTCAGTCTGGAACTGAGACAAAGATCTCCAATCTAAGAGAAAATTTGTTATTTGATAGCCTGAACTCTGTAAGTACTACTGGACAGCTAACTCGATAAAAACAGTCCTCCTCAGAGTCCCAGAGAGAGACAATTTTGGTCCAGTGTTCCAGATACCGATTAACTGTAATATATTTATACAGACTGGAATACGGAACTTACAGTGACAGTTTGATAACACTGATAAAAATTTTGAGAACAGTTCTATTTTGAAGATATTGGAAAAAGAAATGGCCTTGCCTCCACATTTGTTTCCAGTCACAGCGAAAAGACATGACCTTGGAGTGAGCACAAGCCGAATACTTTTGTCTCCAGTTTCTCTGGAGAATCCAGCAGTCCATCACTGTCATAAACTCATTATTGATCAGAGTGTTATGTGCACATAGACTGGACATCATGCTGATCTTCTGTTGCACTTCTTATTAAGATAGAGTGCTTATGATGTGCTTATGAAGTTAAAGTACCATTGTAACTCAAGGCAATGAGGGTACCTTTGGTATGAATAGACCAAATTTTAATCCATGAGAAGACCATTTCTGGATCCATTTTTATAGGAGATATTTAACAAAAAATGCTAAAAATATTATATTTTTAAAAAATTAGGATCCACAAGAGTTTCTGGACTAAAGGTTATTGCATTTCAATGTGCCTGCGTTGGCATCATGCTTGCCACAAAAAGCCCAGATTTCCTTTCCAACCATTTAAACACAGCCCGAAGCACTGTACAAACAGTAACAGGAAATTGCTGCAAATTACACACACCAGCATGGGTACGATCCACAATCCTCCTGGCTGTTCCGGGAGGAAAGCTCCTCATGCTTGAAAATTCACCTGCAGCTCTTCAAGTCTGGGGATTGTTCTCCTTCACATTATCTTGAACCCTGCACCACCTTATGTCTGTTTAAATTATGTGTAATTAGGTCACATCTCCGAAGAATTGGAGCCCCCTGCAGTTCCAGCAACTGTGCTGTTCCTCTGTGGAACAGACCTTCAGGCATGTTGGCTTTCCCCAATTGACTTGTTGGGCCATATTCATCACAAAGTGCTTTAGCTGCATCAAACGTCCCACCAACCACCTCTCCTTTTTCACAGATTTGTTTCAGGGCAAAGTTAACCAACCAGTTATATAAGGCTAATGTATGAGGCCAGTGCTATTAGAGCTCTAAAGCAGAATAGGAATACTGTGCCTTTAAGAGGCTTGCTAGAGCAGCTCAGCTTTCGTTTGGTGTTTACTGCCCAGGTAGTACTGCACGCTTATCATAAGCAGGTGGCTAAAGCTAAATTAAGACATTTAGAAACTAATTTAAGTATTTCATTGTGAACACCGCATTGTCGAAGGAAGTTTGATTGAAACCAACACCCGTAATTTGGGTAGTGGGTAACCGGTGAACACTGTATGTAAGGCCAAAGCTAAGCTACAGGTAAATGTAGCCACAATGAGGTGTGTGTTTTAAGGTTGCAGTGTATGTTAGTATACTTTTGTGTCCCAGCCTGTTTCAGCGTTGTTTAATTTTTGATTGTAGATTGTGTTACAGTGCTTCGATTTCATCTAAACCTTGTGTGGGTAATTAGTGTCATTCCATCATTGTGGATGCTGTTAAGCTGCACATGTCTCTCAAGAGAGCGCTACAGTTATGCAGATTTTGCCAATGTAGTTCAAGTTGGTTTCCACCCTAAGCTACATTTTCGTTTTCCCACTGATTACTACAATGGTCATAACTTTTGAACAATAGATGATAAGTCTAATCTGTTTGCAAATCTAAACTGCCCACAAAATTGTGAATATTTCATACATTCTAAGTTTTCCTTTATCTTGTATTTAAAATAGTTAAAAGTACAGGTTTGTGTTGAAGTACAGCAGCCAAAGAAGATTTCTGTAAGAATTGGTGTATGAAAGCTTTTTTATGAAGGAGGATTAGCTTCAAATAATCATAAAGATATTTATATCATTTGAAAGTACTAGCTCTTCTCTTCAATATGGTATATAATGTTTAGATGTGTGATGTAATATGAACACACCGCAAACGTTTTTGCATCCAAAGTTCATATTCTGGTAAAGAGTGGAATATTTGGAATTTTGGGCTCAGGCAGGAAAGGG
>JAOUQW010000038.1:21095953-21106625 GCA_028565825.1 Olivaichthys viedmensis | reverse complement strand
CGTGTATTTGCACTTTATGTAGTCCTGTATAGCGTGCTGCTGTATTGTTGCATGTTGCACCATGGTCCTGTAGAAACCACATTTCATTTCAATGTATACGAGGTATATGGAGAAAAGACAATAAAAACCTACTTGAACTTGAACTTAAACAAGCACTCTTAGTAGTTTGTATGCGTAGCTAGCTAACATTAGCTCAGCAGGCTAGATAGCTACGAATACATGTCCGAAAACCACACTCTATGCACTATATAGTGCACTATTAAGTGAGTTTTGCAATTTCTGAAAGTATAGTGTAGAATATCTGGCACACTCCTGATATCATATATGCACTGCAATATGGTAGTGTTTAATTGATGCAGTCTAGGGGATGCAGAGCACCCATAATGCACTTTGCAGTTTGTAAGGTATAGGGAACAATTTCGGACAAAAGTAGCCTCATTAGTAGAATAAACAATAATAAATGAGCATTTTATTAAACAGACTGAAATGAAGAGCTACGCGATAGCGTTCCTGTCTTGAAGCCGACTGGTGCATTTGAAGGGAATTTGTAAGCAGCTCAGGAGTGGGAGGAGTTGGAGGCGCACACTGATGACATCAGATGACACTGATGGGTTAAAAGGGATGCTAGTCCTACTTGAGGAAATCATCTTTATTTGTGTAAAATATGCTTGATGCTTGTAATAACAAGCTTATAACTTAGTCATAAACATTTCCCAAAGCAGTCTGCAAACTGAAAAACTCACATGATCTAATACGGGTTTGGAAGAACAATGAGCTTCAGTGTTGCACGTTCAGGTATGGCCCGTGTGTGTGTGTGTGTGTATGTGTGTGTGTGTGTGTGTGTGTGTGTGTGCGTTTGCTTTTTGCCGTATTGATCTATCGGCGGAGCTTTAACTCCCTCTCCCTCTTTCCGCCTCTAAAAGCAGACGCTTCAGATCCATCCATCCCAGAGCGATCGATACGTGAAAACCTCCACAGAGGCTGCAGGATCTCCTCACTTAACCAGCCAGGCTGACGAAACGAGCGCAGAGCAGCGTGTGTGTGTGTGTGTGTGTGTGTGTGTGTGTGGACAGATGAGGGCAGCGTTGCTCTATCCTCTCTCTCTCTCTCTCTCTCTCGTCATATCTCTGTTTCTCCCACCTCCATGTCTATCTGGCAGTCATGCACGCCTTCTCGCTTTTTCTCAGAGTCTCTCCCTCCATATCGCGGCTTATCTCTGTCCCCACACCCCCACTTCCTCTTTTACAACCCAAACTCTGTCATCCGTACTTTCCTCTCTATCTCTCCTTCCTTCGCTCACGCTCTCTTCTCCACCCCACCCCCCCGCACTCGACGGCTTAATCACGAGCGCTGTAATATACATCTCCTTCTTCCTGCCTGCCCGATGATGTGCCTGAGAGAGAGAGAGATAGAGAGAGGAAGGGAGAGGGGTATAGAAAAGATAGATGAGACAGATGAACAATATAGAGCTGAAGAAAAAATGAAGAGCTGAAGGAGAGGAAAGGAGACAAAATTAAGGAAGAGAGAGAGATAAAGATATAGAGTTGAGAAAACTGAGAAATGAGAAAGACAAAATCATACTTCATACTTAAATCAGACTTAAAAGAGAAGAAAGAAGGGAAACGAGACAAGAGGGAAAGAGAGAAATGGAGAGAGGGATGCTAAATGAACGTTGGTCATCATGAGGAGACGAGAGCGTGGCCTGATGTGTGCTTGTGTGTGTAGATGAGCTGAACAAGTACAGAGAAAAGGATAGAAATGAGAAAGATGTCAAAAAGAGGTACAGAGAAAAAAAAAGAAAGCGAATGAAGTACAAGAAGAGAGAAAAGAGAGGGAGAGACATAAATAGATGGAGGTATAGAAATGAAGGATTAGCGAGACGAACAATATCGAGCTGAAGGAAAGAAAAAGAAAGGGCAATGAAACGAGGAGAGAAAGAGATACAGAAATAAAGAGCCGAAAAAAGAGAGAAGATAGAGACAGAGGAGGGGATGGAGAGAGAGAAACAGAGAGAGAAGAGGAAAAGAGAGAGAATAGAAGGTATAGAAATGGAAATGAAAACAAAGACCTGAAGAAGAGGCAGGGAAAGAAAACGAAAAGACAGAGGTACAATGTGAGAGAGAGAGAGATTCAGCAATGAGAAAAGTGAGAAATGAGAAAGACGAATGATACAGAACTAAAGGAGGGAAGAAGAGAAATAAAGGGATCGAGGAACAAGGAGAGAGAGAGAGAGAGAGAGAGAGAGAGAGAGCAGGTAGCCAGGCAACAGCGGCTATAATGTTGAGCAGATGGTGCTCATAGGAGCCATGATGGACGACGGCGGGCGGCTGCCTCCAACACCACACACATACACACACACACACACACACACCCGGGGGAGAGAGAGAGAGAACGCCTGACACAGGGGGGAGTGTAAATAAAGTGCCATGCCTCTTTTATTCTTTCCTCTGCCGCTTTCTCTCCCTCTTTACCTCCGTCCCCCCTCCATTTCTTTGTTTTCAGTCGCTCCACCTGGTCTGTCGTTCATACAGTGGCAATGCAATACACACCCTACAGTATTATACTTATATATCACACACACACACACACACACACACACACACACACACACACTAATCAGGAAGTTCTAAACCATCTCGTGTTCCATCAAAGCTGAAGCACAGCTGTGCATTAAACCTAGTGCCCAGGACTTCAATATATAGTGTCGCAATTAGAAATTAAACGATTTTGTGTAAAAATAATACAAAATAAAATAATAAATCTAGACCAATCAGACATCGCTTCGTCATGTTTATACTCTCACGTTACTCACTTGCGTCTATGGTTATTGCCTTCTAGTGTGTCCAGGATTTCCTGATGTCCTCAGCTTTAAAACAGAACAAAGTTCAGATAACCCTATAGCCAGTATTTCAAAAAATGTTTTCGATCATTTATTAGTTTTAGTCTGACGTGCTGCTAACTGATAACCAACGTCAGAAAACTGCCAATATGGTGCAGCCATTAAACTGGGATTTTTAAATAGAAAACATTGTTGATGTAGGTGTTCTGACAGGGAGTTAGTTAGTATTTTCTGAAACAATTAACAAGGTTAATTTATTTTTCCACAAGTCAGTGTTTTTATGCTTTCTGCCACTTTTAACTTGAACTCGGTGTGTGAGAAGCGTACGACTGTGTTTCTTAGCACCAATGTTCTCATCTATACAAGAGCAGTTAATGCTGTAATTATTGTTATTTGAGTTTCTGTTTCTGTCTGACTGTCGTTGAGCTTCTATATTCCAGGTGTGATAAGCTTCACTTTGGATTTTCTGTCGATGAATAACATTCACAGAGGATTGTGTTAACATTTGAATAGTTGACTGTAATGGTATAATGGTATATTCCAAATCTAAACTCTAACCTGTGCAATACCACATACACACACCAGACAGTGAACGCTCCAAGATTTGCTAGAATGTGTGTTTGGTCAGTGCTTCAACCATCACCTCTGATACACACACACACACACACACACACACACGTTGGTGAGGTATTTCCATTAACTTGTGTAGTACTGTGGCTAAATAATGCTACCCCTAAAGCCCCAGTCACAGTACAAATTGGCAGTTTGCATCTCCTTGTAAAACTGAGGTGGAACACTGACGACAAAAAAAAGTCATCCATTTTGGTGCAGTTAGCAATTTACCCATGACTCAGCATTTCAGGAAATATCGGAGAAGGGTACCGTTAGCTCGGCTTTTGCTAAATCGTCAACCATAAACAGTTAAAACCTTAAAAGTAAAAGACAGTTATACCATTTAAACCAGCCTCCCGACTGACTGCAGGAAATGAAGATAAGATAATAAGACAAGATAATCTTTATTGTCAATGAGATTCAGTGTGCACTTCCCTGCCAAAGCTACGTTACATATAAAAAAAGAATTTAAGCAAAGAAAAAGAAAAAAAAGAGGTAGTATAATTGAACTAAATGTTCATGGTATGAGGAGTAACATGTGCGTAGGTCCTTCTGGAAGTATTATATAAAATCTCAAGCATGCACGCTACTAAAATCCGCCCCTTTAGAGGTCAACGCAGCCAAAGCAGTTGTGCTAGAGGTCGACGATATGAATTCATGTGTCAAAGTTCACTAACGTTAAACTTGACACACAAGTTTCGCTCGCAAAAATGTATTCACACTGGAATTCTGTGACGCGAAACCGTTGATAGCTTTCCACTGGAATAAAAAATAAATAAAAAAATAATTTTGCTCATTAAATTTCAGCAACAAAAAGCTAGTGGGCCTAATCCTAACCTCAGTATCTAAAAAGAAATCTTTTGGTTCTTTTAGTTTTTCAAATACACTTATCTTTATCAGGAACCAGGCAAATATCTGCAAAACTGTCATCTATTCCAATCATTATGGCCTTATTTGGTCCACATTAAAAGCTAAAAATCTGAACACACACACACACACAACAGAGAGAGAGAATAGTGAAGGAGGAGTGAAGGAGGGATAAAGGAAGGCAAGAGGGAGAAATGCCGACTGAAGAATAATCAAATCTACAGTTGAGAGCGGGCAGCTGGACTGATCGCTTTCATTGATCACTCACACACACACACACACACACACAGATTGATTAGCACTAGTGAGCCTTGGCCTGATCACACACTAATCTGAGGGGCTTGCTCCCAACATCGCTCCTAATAATACACCACGCGCCAAAACACGCCTCCGGGGGTGCTCATACATACGCGCACACAAACACAAGACCAATGCTTTCAATACTGCAGATGCAGCGTGTGTGAACAGCTCAGCGCTTCAGTTCAGCCTGCGTCATTAGTGTTAGTGTTAATCTCAGAGCTGATCCTCCAGCATCGCTGCAGTTACTGTCAGTAACAGTAAACACTCAACACCTGAGTGCTATACCAACTGTGTGCCGCAACACACACACACACACACACACACACACACACACACACGCCAATCAAAGATGCACTTCATCCTTTCCAAAATCATAAAAGTGCTTATACTGCTACTACTAAAATAATAATAATAAGTTATAATACATATCACTACCATCAATATTACTAATAATAATATTAATAAAAAATAGAACTAATAATAATGATAAAAATACCACTACCAATAATACCACTACTTCTACTACTACTAATAATAATAATAATACAAGTAATAGCATAATAAACATATAAAAAATATATACTGCTAATACTACTACTAGTAATAATAAAAACAATAAAATGATAATAATAAAAAACATACTAGAACCATTGGTATTATTATTGCCAATGATAATAATAGAGCTAATAACAATCATCCTCATTAATATATCTTTGATTAGTAGTTCTTCAGTTTCTCACACTGCAGGCTGTGGAATGCAATAATAGAATAAAAGACTTCAGGCTGCTCACTGTGTGTGTGTGTGCGTGTGTGTGTGTCAGAGAGAGAGAGGGAGAGAGAAAGAGAGAGAGAGAGAGAGAGAGAGACAGAGCGCAAGAGGGGAAGGAGTAAAATTTTTATTATTACTCAGATTAATATACTTTGTTTCATGTCATACCGTTAATCAGAGCCCATCATCTGACACACACACACACACCCACTCAAGGTGCTCCCCCCCCCCATATTCTACAGTACGTGAAGTGCAGCACTATTTCTCCCTCTTTCTCTTGCTGCTTTTCCGCCACCCCTCCTGCTTTCGCCTCGATACTCCGTCTTTCTTTTTTTACTCTTTGTCCCTCCACTTCCCTCTCTCTCTTTATCTCTCTAGCTGTGTATTACTCTCCTCCTCCTCCTCCTCCTCGGCCTCGGCCCCTTCGCTCTCTCGCTCTCTGCACAGAAGCCATTAGTGGTGTCTGCAAAGCCATATTTCTGTCCACAGCTCAATTACACACACACACACACACACACACACACACACACAGGTTCAGCTTTAGTTCACCGAGCATTATGGACAGAAATCTGATTAAAAAGTGTGTCCTCCACGCACACACACACACACACACACACACACACACACACACACACGCACACACAGTAGAAGCGTGGTGTGGACTTGCAGGAACAGGTGCTAGTGAAAGGGTAAAAGAAGAGTGATGAAATCTGATGTAAGGATGAGAAAGGATGGATAATAGTAGGCGAGAGGAGAAAATGTCTCTCTGTCTCACTCTCACGGTCTCCCTCACTCTGTCTGTCTCTCTGTCCGTCTCTCCGTGTGTGTGAAAGCATGCCATATGGATCATGTGTGTGTGTACAGTAATGCGTTCTGTTTCTGCATTAACACTCTTCTCACTTACAAGTCAAAAGCATACGTGCGTGTGTGTGTGTGTGTGTATATATACAAATGTGTGTCTCAAAATCCATAAGCCAACACTATTACTGGTGTCACTGGAGAGAGAGACAGAAAACGTTCCCTTAGACTGTAAAACATTTCAGGACAAAACAATTTTCCTTAATAAAATAACAAACCAAATGAGAGGTTTGTGTCAATTAAGAGAAGAGAAGCAACTGCAGGTCATCTTGGGAAAGAGCACACACACTGGCAAGCGATTTGTCTCTACTGCGTATTTTGTCTATTTCTTTTCCACTTGTGTACGCGAGTGAAGCGTAAACTCTATAGAGATGTGTTCAAATCACACACTTCCACTTTCTATACACTGTGAGTATAGATTTATGTAAAATCAGAATCTACAACAGTGTTCTGATTGTGAGTACCTGCAGCTGTTTCTATTGTATTGATACTCATTACACCAACATGGAGAGCCAGAATAAACTAAAATATTCCGTTTTTAAATGAACTGTCGTATTTTATTGTCATATTTGCAACGTTTCAGAGAGCAGTCACTGTATTGGCCTACACTGTATTTAAAAAAAAAAAAAAAAAAAACAAGAAAAAATTCCAAAGAATGCAGTTTTGTCATTTTTAAATTAGGGTTAAGTGTTTGAAACGTGAATACTTGCATCCCGGTAAAACACTGTTTGAAAACTGCAAGCGTGAATGACGCAAAACCTGAACATTATCGTCAAGGTGTGTAAATAATGTCTCCGGTTTTGAGCATAAAAAAAACGTAACACATAAAATAATGTCTGTGGCACACTTTTGTCAAACATAATCATGTTCTGAGAGAGCAAATGAAGCTGTGTGACAGACAGCACACACACACACGGTGCTGTGACTGCAGTGTACACACTCGCGCTGGATACTCTGAAGCAGTGTGTTAATGCTGTGTGTGTGTGTGTGTTCATGTTCTAACCTCCGTCTCTTTCTGTCCTATGAACCAATCACGGCTCCCCTCAGCAGAGCAGAGACATAATGACAAATCATCTGCTGTCCACTGTCGGCACGGCGACACACCACTACATATAGGCCTGAAGGGTCTTAGCCTGTATGTGTGTGTGTAGTCCCTGGTGTTAGTGCTCATGCATGGCTGTGTACCAGAGAGAGTGTGTGTGTGTGTGTGTGTGTGTGTGTGTGGCACAGCCACCCTCTCCCAGGCACTTTTTCTCTTGAGCAGCAATTACCAGAGCCATGATTTATGTGACCAGTCAAAGGAGCTTCTCTCTCCCTCCCTCCCTCTCTCTCTCTCGCTCTCTCTTCTCACGCTCTTTATTTCACTTTTCAGTCTTTCTCTTTCTCTGTCGCTCTCTCACTCACGCTCTCTCACTCTTTATTTCTCTCTCTCTTCCTGTCCCTCTTTTAGTGCTTTTCCACTGGTCAGTGTGGTATATTATGGTCCAGTTACTAATTTGAACCCAGGACTCTAGGTTCTCCGGTCGAGTCACTGTGT
Organism: Olivaichthys viedmensis; assembly: GCA_028565825.1. Taxonomy (NCBI): domain Eukaryota; kingdom Metazoa; phylum Chordata; class Actinopteri; order Siluriformes; family Diplomystidae; genus Olivaichthys; species Olivaichthys viedmensis. The sequence goes on along the minus strand of JAOUQW010000038.1, from coordinate 21,098,843 downwards.
GTCCGTTTCCCATCATGCAGCAGTACCTGTAAAAGTAGGAGGAGGTCTGTGGAGGTTGTGGAGTAGTGGCTAGTGATGGATGAGTAGTTAACTAATCAAATACTTGTTATCTAACTACCTAATCGATGAGTAAAAACCTATTCGAAATACGCAAAAGTGATTTTCTTGACAGAGCGGCCTCACCGCTCCAGGGTCTGGGGTTCAATCCTGAACTTGTGTTACTCTGCATGGGTTTCCTCCACGTACTCCGGTTTTCTTCCACCTCCCAAAAACATGCCGGTAGGTGGACTGTCTACTATAAATTGCGCCTAGGTGTGTGTGTTTGTGTGTGTGAGATGCCCTGCGATGGACTGGCGTCCCGTCCAGGGTGTATCCACCACAACCCTGATCAGGATAAAGCGCTTACTGAAGATGAATGAATGAATGTTCTTGAAAAGAAAACAAAAACATATTTCACATGTAAAGGTGTGTGGCACTGTTGCTAGTCTTCCTCACAAGGTGAACTATTTAGCACAAGACAGAGTAGATTTGTTGCAACGGCGTGAGCAAGGGTGCCAATACTTTTTCAAAATGCGGGTTGTCAGACTCGAGTGAAGACTTGTGACGACTGCGTTGGACCAATCAGTGGTCAGCACTATTTATAGCTCCACCCATATCCCTGTTTGATGCTCTTGGTACCTGGGCAAGAAGGGTAACTAAATTCAGCACGGGTGCTTGGGTATGGTAAGTGCTATTATAGCACCGTCGCCAAACAAGACCTCATCACACACAAGGAAAGTGTCTGTGCATATGCACTCACACACACACACTCACACACGCGCTCAGAGTAAAATATATTTTTAAGAACATTTTCAGCCATTTGGATGTGGACTGAGTCCTTTGAGTACTTGTAATTCAAGAGTGTGTGTGTGTTTGGGAGTTCACAGACGCTTTCCTTCTCCAGCAGTTATGCTAATGCCTAACACACACACACACACGCACACAGACACAGACAGAGAGTAATTAGCATGGTTGTGTCCTTACACACACCTCTCCCGCCCTCCCTCTCCATTCCTTTCCTCTCCCTTTATTTAAAGATCGTTAACGGGGGGGAAGGGGTGAAGAATGCACTGCCCCGGGGGACAACCCGTCCTCCCGTCCTCCCCTCAGAGAGAGAGAGAGATGGAATGAGGAGGGCTGGTAAACACTTAGACAGCGGAGAGGGAAAATAAGAGAGGATGGGTAAACATGTGTTTAGCGCACACACACGCACATGCACACACACACACACACACACACACACACTCAGCTTGAAAAGAGCAATCAGTGGGTGAGACAGAGACACACGCGTGCGGTGGCTGTCTCGGGAGCAGAGAGAGAAGACAAGCAGGAGGAGGAGAAGACAAGAGCGAGAAGACTCGACGTCTACAGCGTGACAGCACTGCCTGCTGGTGACGGACCAGAGACAGAGAGAGACAGAGAGAGACAGAGAGAGACGCGGTGTCTGTGTGACGAGAGACAGGACGTGCTAATTACTGCCTGATCCACTAAACACACACACACACACACACACAGAGAGAGATGTGCTGTTATATGCACGTACTTGAATGCTTGTAAAAGAAACAATCTTATTTAACTGATTAATAGACACGTGTATGACAGACTGATTTAAATCCTTTAACCACACTGTATCTTATTATGGTCATACCAACATAAGCTTTTAAATTGAGAGAGAAAGAAGGAGAGAGAGAGAGAGAGAGAAAGAAAGCAAGAGGAGGTTTAAAGAAAAGGAGATTGAGGGAGAAAGACAGATAGAGAATGAAAGAAAAGGAATACAAGAGAGAGAAAGATGGAGAGATATAGACTTGAAAGAGAGAAATATGGCAGAGAGAACGAGGAAGGGATAGAGTAAAAACAGCAAAAGACAGAGACTGAGAGCCGAGAAAGAAAGGGAGAGAGGGGGATGGAGACAAGGACAGAAAGAGAGAAAGTGGGAGAATGAGCAAGAGGAAAAGAGAGGTGTGAAAGTGTTGAAGGTAAGGGAGAGAGAAGAGAAAAAGATGAAGTAAAAAAGGGAGACGGGATGATATTTGTATGCGCATTCGATTGTGTATTCAATATGTCTATATGTGTTATTATTTACAGTATATATTTTCTTTCCCCTTATTCAATTATCACAATTTAAAAAAAAATCTACTTCAACAACAGTTGTCGACTACAATTCATGCCAATAAAGCTTTCTGAATCTGAATGAGAGCGAGAGTTGGGAGAAGGGAAGTGAGAAAAGAGAGAGGGATAAAGAGAGAGATCTAAATGAACGTGTCATCATGAGAAGACGACGAAAGCTCGGTCTGATGTGTGTTTATCTGTGAGGTTGAGTTGAGCCTCAAACCCCCCGTGTTTATTACCCAATGAGCTTTGCTACAAGAGTGATGTCAATGAAGACCCTCAGACGGAGAACAGCGCGGAGAATTACATTATTATTACAGTATAATCTTTTTTATAGTACACCTTTTTATTATTACGGTGTAGTAGCAGTGTGTGACCACGTGAGTGACGGAGGACGAGTACTTACAGTCTTTACTAAATAATCCTCAGACATTAACGACATCGTATATAGTCTGATTTTACATCTCTATCAGTTCAGCTGATGTTCTATTGTCTACATGTCTTGTGTTTGTTGTATATACAGTGGGGTCCAAAAGTCTGAGACCACATTGAAAATCTGGAATTTTTTTCATTGCCACTGTATGACACTCTAAAACGCTTTGCTGGAACTGGGTCAGAGGCAGAGACCAAAAGTGAGCACACCATCAGAAGAGCAATGCATAAAGCTTTGTTCACTGAGAGAGACAACAGCAACTTCATCACAGATACAGAATGTGCTGAATAAAGAACGAGAGACTCCAAT
>JAOUQW010000038.1:21021467-21045531 GCA_028565825.1 Olivaichthys viedmensis | reverse complement strand
CATTCTGTATCTGTGATGAAGTTGCTGTTCTCTCTCTCAGTGAACAAAGCTTTATGTATTGCTCTTCTGATGGTGTTTCACTTTTGGTCTGCGCCTGATCGTGCTTTGGATACGACTGATCCAGGTTCAGCAAAGCATTTTAGAGTGCCGTACAGTGGCAATGAAAGAAATCCCAGATATTTCAATGTGGTCTCAGACTTTTGAACCCCACTGTATATACAAAACAATAGAGCAAGTAATTCAGTAGGCAGCAATTTATTTCACAAATAGAAAACCAGACCAGCCCACAGTTGGTGACAACAGCTCAAAGCCACCCGGGACTTATGTGGGAGCCGATCTCCATAAATACTCAGCAGCCGCTGCATCTGTACCCTCGAATTAATCTTCAGACTTTATCTGTAGGTATGATCCCTTCTCTAATTCTGCTAATTCTGCCATTACCACTCCCTTCTCTAATCCTGCTATTACTTCAACCCTCATTTGCATTATTATTTTTTTTTTCCACATTGGGCCAAATATCAGCTATAATTCCACGTATTAAAGTCTAGATGCTTTTAATACTATAATTTTCTGTGTGTAATCAACTGCACGATCAGGCGGCCGGCGTGTGACCTACCTTCAGCAGAGTTATTACTCCCTCCTGAGTGTCTTTGTCTGGCTCGACCCTGAACACCCCAAGGCCGTCTCCTTCGATAATTCTGTACTCCATCTCTGCGTTTGGACCCACGTCAGCGTCCAAGGCCTTTATCTTGGCCACCACGGAAGCCACGGGCAGGGACTCGGGCACAGTGAACTGATAGGATTCTGCAAAAACACACACACACACACACACACACACAGAAATTATTGATGATGCTATTTCTGTTTTCTCTTATGATCTGGCTGCTGTGCCATGTGTCCTCACTGATCTGTGCTACATTAGCCTCTATAGTGATAGAGCTAACAGCATGGGCCGAGCAGAATTCGCTGGTGGAAAATATACTGACAGTCCACAATCTTTCCATGTGTTAAAGATGTGACAACAGAATTATAGCTCGATATAACATCTATTTTCAGTTCAATAAAAATTCAATTAATCATTTAGGATGATGAGGCTTTTATGGTTACTTTACTTTCAAGGAAAATATGCCTTGGATTTTTTTAAAAGAACTTCATCAGCTTAAAAATGCAAAATGTCCTGCAGTTGACAACACTGGAAAGGTAAACATTACAGCTTTCAGAATAGAATAGATAGAATAGAATAGGTAGAATAGATTTCTTCAGGTTTGTGAGGTAAAAAAAAGCTGACATGTCAAGAAATGAGTTGCAGACATATGTAATGATGTTATGTTAAAAAAGGGTGCCATTTTTTTCCCCACAGTGGATATGATCTTTCCTTAAAATTTATATAACAATTAATGTGATGTACTGACCGAAAAAAAGTTACTAAAATTGTGTGAAATACATGCAAATGTTGGTAAGCACTTACATTTTCTGAAAGCTAATAATTTATGGCAGTACTCATTTTTGATTATCTTCTTAAGATCAAGATCAACAAGTTCTGAAGAAGTTGTCCAGATAAGTTAATATAGTTAAATGTTAGTATTTACAGTACAGTATCTATCTATCTATCTATCTATATCTATCTATCTATCCATCCTTAACCCTCAACTGCTCTGTATTGCCAGTTTATACTTAGAATAGATCTGCCTCATGTGGTGTCTGCCAAATGCCAAATACATAAATATACCAACATGGTTTTCTCAATTGGCTGCAGTGAAATGAAATATGCCTGGTTTAGAAGGTGATCTTCTAATTGCACAGCTGTAACAGTTCCTTCTTCATTACCAAAGTAGTGGTGTGGTGTTTGGGATTATCTGCATGCATATGAAACAAAGCAGCACTGCACAACTGGACGTAAAAGCGTGAGTACTTCGTGAGAAGCGTGGAGGATTGTCGTTGACGTCGCCTAAGGTGACGATGATGGACGTGGTTCCTGAGAGACCTCCCATCTGACCTCCCATGTCCTTAGCCTGGATGACGAGCAGGTACTGATCCCTCGCCTCGCGGTCCATATTGGGCAGCGCTGTCCTCACGATACCTGCAACACCATATTTCTGTATCAATTGATAACGTACTTTCTGCATTTTACAATTGTACTGCAATAAAATCTACAAAAATGGCCTGGGTCAGTGACACATCCACTGCTAAGTTGTGCACAGATGTGGGTTAAGTGTAGTTTAGACTAAAAAGCACCACAAATGGCCCCTAGTTTGGCTCCAAAAAATAATAATCAGCCATCAGGATCTAACTCAGTGTATAAAATGCCAACAAAAAGAGTACTGAGGGACGCTGGAATGCTAAAATTGCAGTCTGTAAAGCTCCCCCAAGACGAAGGCTGTGCCATAATTAAAACAGGATAATCTTGGTTTAAAGTCATGCTATATTCTTTACGAAAGCATATCATAATAATAGCGCTCGATGATCTTTACTAATGTCTTTGCCGGACCCAGAATTAATTTTCCCTCCTGATCTTTGTTAGTTTTGGCATTTTCATCCAATGACTAATTCCCTTGCCATTAAGCGACCCTTTATCCGTCCTGGGCTCAGACAGCTCAGTTAAACCCTAATCAATAGGAGCTGCTATTTGCTCTGTGCTGCTACCACATGCTGGGGGAACAAGTATTCTAAAATTAGTCTACACACTAAAAAAAAGGAGTCTAATCAAGGGCTGTGATTTACCTGTGTTGACAGACCCCATATGTGGAATGGGGAGTGACCTCGGCGCTCTGTCAATGTGCTGATTACATTAAAGGTTTATTTTCCTGTAAGCAGGTGGTAACGTGTAGCACCACCTGCATCCAAACTCCATCAACTTGTTTAGTTAGAGCTTTAATAGAGCCTGAATATTTGAACATGACTGGTTATAGCCCGAGAACGTCCAGGCCTTACCCAACCCACAGCATCAAGTCTGGAATCCGAACCCTACAGCTCGACAAACTTCTGTCCAAGCCCAACTTCAGCTCTTCAAACTTATGTCCAAGCCCAACAAAGTTTTCTTCAAACCCAACTACAGCTTGACAAAATCCTATCTAATCCCAACTACAGCCCATCAACATTCTGTCCAAGATTAACAAAATCCTGTCCAATCCCAACTTCAGCCCATCAAAATTCTGTCCAAGCTCGACAAAATCTTCTCCAATCCCGACTTCAGCCCATCAAAATTCTGTCCAACACTAAACACCATCAACAATAAACAAAATAGAAATGAATATCAGTCAAATACACCTAAAAAGTCATTCAAATGAACATTTCAAGTTCCTTTTGGTTGTCAGTAGTGTTGCATATGTTCGTCCTAAAATGTGGACCGTGGTGTCGGCCCAATAAAATTCTGTCCAAGCCCGACTCTAGATCCGGCTATAGCTCTGGACCTTTTTCATAAAAGGCGCCACATGAGCCATATGTAGTATGAACAGAGCGGGTGGTGAAGGTTGAGAGGAAAGGGGAAGGCTTATCAATGTTTTCATTGCAATTGCAATTCACCTTACAGGCAGCAGAGGGCTCTAAAAATTACAAACAGCTCCTTTAAGTGGGCTTCCTAGTGGTGCAACAGCCTAATCTTTTATTCTAGTGGGTAGACTGACTAAATTGGGAGAAAATTAGGAGAAAATAAATTGGTTAAAAAAAAAAAAGTTTGACGGAATAAATGTAGGGGGAAATAGTGGCCTATTTCTGGTCCTCCAAACCCAGGAGATGATTGTCAGGTTCAGACAGCCATCTCCAGAAGTGTGGATAAAACAGCGGCCTCAATGCCACGGCCTTAATTACTTCAGACACTTTTTTTTTCTGTTCTCTTGCTCTTTTCCTCCAGTTGCAGGTGCTCTGGCAGTAGTGAAGGGCTTGTCAATAATCATTAATAGATCCAATTCCCTCCGGCTATTCAGGGCCGAGAGCTGCTCCTGAGTGGGAGGGACATTGGTCTTTAGGAGACAGCGAGTTTACCTGCTTTAGACCTTCTCCTTGACCTTGAGAGCATCTGCTCCTGGTGGTTTGTATTGCTTTTGGCAAACTGTTGCTTGTTTGCTTATGTTGACTATAGCTTTGACCTTCTTATTACTATTAAAATTTAGGAAGAAGAACAGGCAAGAACATGAACACACCTATATATCTACATAGATTAATCATATGCTAGGGAAAGTAGGTTGGAGAGTCAGTGCCACCCCTGGATCAGATGGCATTTAGGAGGTTCTTTTACTTTTTTATTAAAAAACAAAAAACAAAACACTTTAACAAAATAGAAAAAGTAGCACAAATCATAAGCTCACAATGTTACAGAACATATTTTAATTACAATTGTTTAATTACAAATGTACCATTCGTTTATCAAGAGTCTTTCTTCTTTTCATTTCAGTTCAGTTTAATTACAGTCACTAGAAAGAAATGATTGGTCTATTGTTATTTTAGTTCTCGTTTTCCTTAATGACCAACAATTAAATATCTTTTTTCTGGTTGCAAAAATGTCTTGTCAAAAGTTTTGTTTTTAAAATTTTGTCCCAGACTTCCTCAAATCAGTAACATTCAAGTGTTTCTCTGTTCAAGTGTTTCATCTTGGTTACAATCAGGCATCGCACATTTAGTCGTTTTAACAAGGCAGCAAAATAAAACCCAACTAATAATAATGCTAATAATTTACAGTTTGTGTCCAGTCTATTGTTTCTCAGCGTTTATTGTTGCATAAAGTCCTGTCGAGATTAGAGTAAAAAATTATTTCTCTTGTTTTTTTCCTGCCAGCTCACACCTCACACTCCACCACACATTTACACTTCTGTTACTGTCTTCGCCGTCCCCTAGCTAGACCCCACCCAGAGACAGAGGAGTGGGTTTGTGAGATTTCGCTGTGGGAGTGTGAGGGCTGTCACGGCTGCTCAAACGGCATCATTTGATTCCATGATTCGACTCCTGTGAGACAGACGCATCATGACCCAGAGTGAAGATCTATCATGAGATTCCAGCACAGCAGCACGAGACGCGTCGGTTCATGTCACGTCATTGTTCATGCTCAAGGATTGCAGACAACAAATCCTCCAAAAACATTTCGGAGAAATAATCAGCGTGTCTCAGGATCGTGATGGGATCCAACAGCCGTGTTCAGGGCACTTGAACACAATGTAGGACCTGTATACATCTCTAATACACATATTATGCTGTGTTCTAAGATCAAGGGCTTACTGAACATCCCAAGAGTTAAGCATGAGATAAGTGTTGAAGTGGAACACATTTGCTGTAGATATTCATCATCATGTAGTTTCAAATATATATTTTTGGCATTTAATAATACCATTTGGCTATTTTATATTATTGTAACACTTTCATTTTCGTCTTATTTTTTCTGTCTTAACTTTTCCTGTATGTCTCATTTGTACCTCATACTACATGTATTTTATTAATGTTTTGTTTTTCTAGAGCTGCACAATAACTCGTATTTTAATTGTGATCACGTTTTTTTACGCTTCCTTATTTGCAATATTGTCAAACTGAGATAAAGTTAGATAATTGGCTAAAATCAGATACCATTTGATATTATCTGATATCTGGTGCAGTAAATCACAAGCTCCCTATTTTAATTAAGTGTCTGTTTGGTTGCATGCTGTGGTGGCATATTTATTTCATTCCTGATTTTGAGTCTAATTGTGTTTATATTTAGCATTTAAAAGATCCGCTTGATTAATGTAACCAAGCAGCAGCCTAGTTTTGATTCAATATAGGCTTGAAATGTACAATGTAAAAGAAAATTGTAAAGTTTTATGTTGATTTAAAATATGACAGTGCACTGAAATAAAACTGTTGTGTCCCTAAATTGACTGAATAATAGTGATCAATAATCATGATTTCAATATTGAGCAAAATAATTGTGATTATCATTTTTGCCGTTATTGCCCCATGTTATATTTGGGTGAATGGAGAAAAAAGGAAAATGAACCTCTATTTTACAGTTTCTCTACAAAAAAATTTAATTCCAAAATGTAAAAAATGAAAAGTGTGTGCAAGTTTTTTTTTTTTACGATTAATATCTTAACAAGCACTATTTAACCATTTAACCATCTGTGAAACCTAACCCACTAAAGGTCTTGTTGGTATGAATAATATTTCTCAGAGTTCTTCATTTTGTCCTAGGGGTATGTAAACTTTTGCACAAGTTTCTATATAAATGCTTATTATCATTTGTTATTAATATTAAAAGCTTGTGTGCATGTCTGAGGTGAAATCAGAATCATGCTGTACAATACACCCTCCCTTTCCCTTTTCTCCATATCAACATATCACACTTCCTTTCCTCCTTTGTTCCTTGCCTGTTTTCTAAAGACGGTATAAAGTTTATCCCATTATACCAAACTTTACAGTGTTCTTTCGATGACGGTCCACATGAGACCATGTTGTGAAGAGGAGTAGGTGTGGATCCCCGCCAGCACATTAGTATTCCCAGACAGAGAACACTGTTTACTTGTTTGTTGCTTTGTTTGTACCTGTCTTGGGTTCCACTGAGAAATATGGCTGCCCTTCTAGGATGCTGTAGACGACTCTGGCGCTGTTGCCGTACGTGGGATCATCGGCGTCTGTTGCCTTCACCTCCACCACAGACGTACCTGAGAAGACAATAACAAAAACAGCCTTTAGATTTAATCAGATGTAGCAGGATAGTCTGATGAGTGATAGCTCATTTAAGATTCTGTGACAGTATCCGGAAGGTTGTGAGTTTAAATCCCAGGACTGCACTAACCCACAACTTCTTAGCTCTGTGTATGGATTGGATTCTGTTTGGCATTACATTTTAATACCATGGCCATTACCTGAACTTTTATCATGGTTTAGAATATTAATGCTACATTGCATCTATCAATCTATCTAATCTATATATATATTACCTCTTCTTCCCACCTGCGTATACCAACAATGGAAAGACTAAGGCTCTGATGTGTAAAATCACATGCAAACTTGATAAGTTTGATAAAAAAACGTGCAAGCCGATTTACTAACAGGCTCTACGCTCTATGAGGATTGCAAAAAATGACGTGCAAAATAGAATGTCATGTCAATGCAAATTGAGTCATTTTGCACCCGCAGTGTAATTTATTACCCTCTTACACCCTATGGGTATTTTCAAGCAATTTCTGCCTGAGTGACATACCCAAAACTAAAGGCTTATTATTCTGATATTTTTACAATGAAGGACAATTTCTTAGTACCAACTGACAGAAAACAATTTAAAATGTATGGAAAAAGTGTTCTCATCAGGTTTGGAGATTCTCAGGCCAAGAAACTGTTCCAAAAAACATTTTAAAAAGGAGGCTTTCAAAGGAATTTTCTCCCAAATATTTTCTCAGACAGTAACTCATGTTGCGCTACCTCGAGGGGTGGAAGTGTTTGACTAATCGCAAACTACTCGTCAAGACCTTTCAAACGATGTATGGTATGTGGCAACGCGGTACACGGAAATGTTTAATTACAAATTTCTTGGAAATAGACACCCTAATTTTAGCTGCAAATTAAACTTTAGTCACTAGTTTCAGTTTCACTCCTCGTTCACATTTTAGTTTCAGCTTCACTCCTCCGGGAGTCTCTTAGAGATCTAAAAGAAGTAAATGTCAGACACCAAACATGTCTTGGGGTAAGCTGAAAAAAAAAAGAAGAAGTGTAAATTTGATTTTTTTGCCAAATTGTTCCTTTAAAAGGACTATATAGAATTGTAAGGTCAAAAAGACGTCCAACGCCATCAAGGACAAACAAAACGAAATCCTAATAATACTAATACTACTTTAATCCTCACTGTGCCCTGAAAGTAGATGAACAAGGCTGGAAAAATCTGGTCTGTGGGCAACATGCTTGTGTGACATTTTTCATGGCTTTCCTGATTGTTTCCACCTGTTCGCTGAGTGCAGCATTCAGCTGAGCCCAAGTCACAAACTACGCAAGGACACAACACACTAATTAAAACCAGACACACCATAATAATTCCCAAATCTGCCTTCTCAGTTCTGTTGTGTGCTCTTATGACTGTCATGTCTCTGATGGCTCAATGCTCCATTCACAATTCCAAACGTTTCAACAAGTTTATCAGTTTATCATATGTTTGATCACTTTCTTTTTTTTTAGAGATAAAGGCCAGTGGTGGCTCGGCGGTTAAGGATCTAGTGCTAGTGACCGCAAGGTTGTGAGTTTAAATCCCAGGACTTTTGAGCCAGGACTCTTAACCTGCTCGGCTGTATTCTCGGAATTGGATTCCGCCTCACTTCTAAGCTGCTTGGGATAAAAGTGTGTGCCAAATGAATAAATGTAAATGTCTCTTGCACAAGAACTCGTCCTTTAAAACCGAAGCACAGACGTCTGGGAGCATGGAAACTGCGTAGGGAAGTTTAATATGGCCCGGCTGGCTGGCTGGCTGGCTGATATTTCCCAGATAGATTTTATTTAAGCTGTAAAATGTCTTAATGGAAAGTGCCGGGCCTTCATTTGAGCACAATTTATGGGCCGGCGTTGGCTGCGGCGCTCCTCAGAGAAGCACAGATTACCCTTTAACGCGTCTGCTCATAAAAAGGACTAAATAAGACCATCGGGGACAGGCCCAGTTTGTGTCATATCTGAAACCGCAAACATCTGGAGAGCGCCGCTGGGAATAAACTTGCGGGGAAAAAATAAAAAAATAAAATAAAATGGGACGGTGCTGAAATATGGCTGCACGTGCTGCTCTGCTTACTATCAGATTTCATTTCTCTCATGTATGACAGTCAAGCGCCTCCTTCCTCCTTATTCACTAATGCACAGCACTAAAAAATAACATTAAGCTCTGTTTATATATATATAGTTAGCAAGACAAAAGAGCAGACTACTACTTACAGTAAAGCACATTCTAGATAATGAGGACGTTCATACAGCAGTTTCTGAAGCTCCTGCTAAAGTTCTCACAATTTAAGAGTTGCTAATCAGTCTCGCGCTGGCAAATTTGTAACAATCTCAGAATAAATGCACCTAATTACTAATTACACATAAATACACATATTTACATGTACACAGAGTGCAAAGACTTCGGCGCACAAGCAAGACAAGTGCAGAAGTATTCCCATGTGCGTGTGTGTGGGATGTGAGGGTTTTGGGTTTAGTGTGAAGGAACATTGACGTGTGCGCAAAACATTAAGGTGTGCAAAGAATTAAGCAAAGCACTGGGATTATTGTATAATAAGATCCTGTTCTATTGTTTGTTCTAAGAAACAGGGGTCATAATGGCATGCTTGGAGGAGGCATCGTGGAGTCTGATAGCAGTGTGCATAAAAGATTTCCAATAGCGCTCCCTTGGGCACCTTGGTGGAAAGATCCTGGAGATCACACAGTGGAGGGGATGGGCAGAATTGTTCAGAATGTTCTCCAAAAACCGCAGCCATCCTTTTCTCTGTCACCGCCTCCATTGAGTTTAAAGTCAGTCCTGTGATGGCGCTGGCCTTCCTGACCAGTTTATTGAGGCACTTGGCATCCTCTGCAGTGACGCTGCCCCTCCCTTACCATTATGAGCTCCAAAGTCAGTTGTCGGAAAAGTCATAACACAACCATATATCATCAAAAAGTCTCTGTTGACTCGGGTGTTATGTCAACTTGACATAAAAAAAGGAGTATTTATGAAAGGTGCCGCCTGTTGGAAGTTTTTCTAGTATGCTAGTTGTCAGGAAGGGCTTATGTAGGTTCTATGAAGCTTCATAAAGCTTCATAAAGCAATGTAGTCCTGTATAGCGTGCTGCTGTATTGTTGTGTGTTGCACCATGGTCCTGTAGAAATGACATTTCGTTCCAATGTAAATGAGTTATATGGAGGAATGACAATAAAAACCCACCTGACTTGATATTGACTTGAGGAGGGTTAATCTCGCAATGACCCTATATAGCCTGTTATGTGTCACTGAGTATTTTCAAAGCCATAGTTAGCTAGCTCATGGTACAGCTTTGGCCTAGAATAAGGTGCTCCAGCACTCCAGAGACTATCGCCCTGTCCTAAATGGTGCCGTAAGCCCTGCGGTCCTGTTCCAAGTCCACATTTTGTTGATGTCATCAAGGTGTGGATCTATGGTGCATGAATCCTCAAGGGAGCGAGGGCGCAAGAATAAGCATTTGGGACGGACCTCAAGACTTCACCACATTCCCGGATGTTGGCTGTTGTCAGTTTCAGCGTGGTGCATTCGCTATGGTGATGATACAAACTCACATTGTCCTTACTCAAGTGTCTTGGATCGCTAGTGCAGCATCTGGGGCAAGGCGTATATCTGTACTTGAAAAGAGCTGAATTGTCAGTAAGAAGGTCAAAACAATTACATGAAATTTTCGCCTCTAGTACAAAATGTGAAATAAAGATTTTTTGGAAGGATTTACATTTTGTTTATTGGTACTGGATCAATATAAAATGTATTTGATAAAGTTATAAAAATAAAAACAATGAAATAATCATTCATGCATTTATTGTGCGGTCATGACCGATCATTGCTGTCACTTGTGAGTATGTTACTTGTGCTCATCCAGACTTGCTACAGTAATCTGTGAGGACGTAATGAGGCCTACTACAGTTTTGATGTATTGTTTAAATATTAGCACTGCATGATATGGACCAAATACACGACTAAGCTTATATTGTTACATACAATTATGATGCCTTGCAATCTATTAAAACCCACTGATGAACTCTTAATAATTCAATTTAAATCATTCAATTTGTATTTGTAATTTAAATCAGTGTTTATTTGTGATTTCAATTCAATTTTATTTGTATGGCTCGTTCAACAATTGACATTGTCACAAAGCAGCTTTACAGAAATCCAGATTTAGATCTAGATCCCTAATGAACGAGCCGACGGTGGCAAGGAAAAACTCCCTGAGACAGCATGAGGAAGAAACCTTGAGAAGAAGCAAACTCAAAAGGGAACCCATCCTCTTCTGGGTGACACCCGATAGTGAGATTATGATCATTACACTACGTACAGAGAAAGGGCACCAGCACTAAATGTGTTGAAAGGATACAGAATGTTTGGTAAGTTCTGGGATAAGCATGGGACAGTCTTTCTGATTACAGCAGTAGTTCTTAATAACTCTTGATGTGATAAAAGACTGGTCTGTATTATTTTACTGAATCAAGTGAATGCCATGATTCATTAAAACCCCTCATAGAAAAACCTAGTCTGGGATTGGTCAGGATGATCACAGGACACTATAAAGCTATCAGTGATTGGTTGGAGGATGCAACTGAGTATTGCAGCCTTTTGCAATATCAGTATCGCAAAGCTTAATATTGTGATAATTATTAACAAATGAAGCCAGAGTACGCATGTTCCTCAGAACACAAGCTTTTTCGCATCTTGTAGCAACTTGTAGCTCATTTAATTTAACCAGGGATATTATCAAGCATTTCCAGCCACTACAACACTTCGCTTCGGCAGCAGGCCTTTCTCGTTGATGCCACACACACACACACACACACACACACACACACACACAGCTTTGTTTTGGTGGGCAGGGCGACGGTCGCTGGTGGTTTTGTCTGGTGTCGATGTTGTAGAGATACACAACAGAAATGTGCAGCCCACTGCGGCCCCTCCTCCCTCCTTCCCACAAGCTTCTCCAAAGGATCTGAGAGCAGCTCAACTCAAGCTTTAACACGTGTGTCTGTGTGTGTACGTGTATGTGTGTGTGTATATGTGTGAGAGGGGGGAGAGAGAGAGGAGGGGCATGGAGGAGACGGAGAAAAAGCAATATCTCTCCTTCCTGTGGATAAAGAGGCAGGGGGAGGGGTGAGGACGAGAGCGGCTGGGTGGTCTTTTCCTCTCCGTCTCTTTCTCAAGATCATCGCACTTGAGGTAGATTCCTCTCTAGACACGCCATCCAGGGACTGATTACACATGTATGATGACAGAGACAGACGGACAGAAAGAAAGAACTAACGAACGAATGAACGAGAAAGAAAAGCACACTTGGAGAACTAGATACAGATGTCTTCTATAGCAGTTTATCTCTCTCTCTCTCTCTCTCTCTCTCTCACACACACACACACACACACACACGCACACAGGCAACGGGCCACCTAAGTGGCTGATTTAACTGCTCATTTAAGTTCCTCCTAACCAATAGCGTTCTGTCCCCTCCCCCGCAACATCTATTTAGCTCAAACCCCAGCACCTCATTGACTTTAACACACATACACACACACAGCGCACATCAACACACTGTGTGTCCCCCCACCCTCGCCTTTGATCGCTAGTGAATAAATCACAGTCACCAAGGCGATATGCAAAACGGCGAGGAGTGACAATTAAAGCCTGACTAACGAGCTTTTAAGGAGCAGGCTGAAGTTTCATAATCACACGCTAATAAGATTATGCAAACTCTGCCATTCTGCCACCCGTACGAAAGCACAGCAGACACTCACTGATCTGTGCGTGTGCGTGTGTGTGTGTGTGTGTGAGACTGTCGGTCTGTCTGAGGAACAGTCTGTGGGTGGGAGGATGTTTGCCATATGTTTTTGCGTATCAGATTATTGATATATGTGCATATTTATTTTGCACCACTTTTTAATTTGAGTGCGTGTGTGCGTGTGCATGTCGAATTTAAAATGCCTTATATCGTGTAATTAACTCCGCTTGTTCGCTTGCCCTTAGCATTAAAGCATCAGCTACTCAACGATCAATGAGCCACACAGGCTGCATGTCATGCAACTAGAAACTTCACAGCTTGGAACCAAAACCCAACCAGAAATCCATTCGCCCACCAAGTCTATAAACCACAAGGTGGTATACAAGGTACAAATAAAGGTAAGTGATTTGATCTAGTGAAGCTTAATGTAGTTCAACCGACCCCAATGAAATTATGGCTTATTAAGAATCCTTATTTCCGGGGCCATTAACTGTTGCTCCATAATGAATGTGCAATATGTTCTTAAAATGCTGTAGGAAGATAAAATAAAAATAAAAAAAAGGTTGCATATTGGCCTTCTGTCAGCAAGTGTTACCTAGAATTCATACCAGACACGTAATTAACATTTTTACTGTGCAAACACTTTCCAGCTACAAGCCGCACAATCATAACATTTTTTCGTTTATGATTTTAAATAAAGTTCACACTGTGTAAAACGTGGGGGGTGTAATTGAATGGATTTCTACGGAGTTTACGCTTCACTCATGTTTCAAAGTGGAAAAGAAATAGACACAGCACGTGAAAAACAGAGCAGGACGGGTCTCGCATTCTACGGATGGTGTGGATTGAAGCGCTAGTTAAAGCTGAAGCGTATCTGATCTGAGACGTGTGACTAAAAAAACGCTTCAGAAACACTTTCATGGCGTTTTCCACATCCCTAATGAGCGCACAAAGATTTCGAGCTTTGTCATAATAGCTGCGTTAACACATTTTGCTACTTCCTGGTTAGTACACATTCTCTATAAATTACTACTATTATACTACCATAAGTATTGCTCTACCCCATCACCAAGAAACCACAAATACAGCAACCTAGCCAACAATTTTAGGTTAGCAGAACGTTTCCTAAACGTTACGGTTGTAAGAATTATTCTTGGTTCTGTTTTTACTTAACATTTATAAACGTTCCTGCAACATTGCTGCAAAAACTTCAGTTGTAGGAACACCAATACAAGTGTTTGGGTTATTGTTAGTTTTCATTTAGTAGGGAACTTTGTGTGAGCAAACTGTGATCACATTTTCAGAACAGTTATTTTGGTAGTTACTAAACATTCCGATAACGTTCTCTGTTAGCTGCGAAGGCACGTTTGATAGACAAGAGACAAGCTAGGACGAGGGGTCACATTTAACACATATGCACGAAACAGTTTTGCGAAAGACAAACTATGGTTGCTTCAAATAAATACACAAAGGAAAGTACTAAACCATTCTTTTTGTTTTCCAGCTAGGAGATAATATACATCATAGGGTGTAACTGCTTGGCCAAATGAGAGCAGAAATCTTTTTTCCTTTGTCTTCTCTCATTCCAATTTTCTCTTCTCCCTTCTCCCTATGGATCTTTTACCTCCCTCCACACCTTTCCCACAATCCATTTATCTCTCTCACTCACAATCTGTTTTCATTCCCCATTTTCCCTCTTTTCTTTTTTTCTAACTCTTCTGTCTTTCTGTCTCTCACTCTCTCTCACTCTTTCCCTCCTCTGCTGCATTTTCCTCAGAGTGCCGCAAAGGACTAGCCGTCATAAATCTGTCTCTTTATTGCAGCTGAGGAGAGGGGGAATGGGAGAGAGGGAGGGAGAAAGAGAGTGAAGGAAAAAGAAGTGAGAGAGAAAAAGGGTGGAGGAATGTCTAATCACTGAGCATGAGACATAGACCTTGATGTACAAATGAAGAGGAGAGGCGAATGTGGTGAAAGAAAAAAGGAAAAGACACACAAAGAAGGGGAAGGGGGATGGGAGTTACTGGGGACATCATTAACGAGCATAATTTACAGGTCAGCCACTAGTAATCCTAGGTAGAAAGAAAAGAAAAAAACAAATAGCCATACACACCATTCCGTTGCACAATTTGAAAAGCCCATTTAAAGTGTAGCCACACCAGACAAAGAGAAAACTTATGATCACCTCCACTAAATTCCAACCCCCTCATTAGCTTTAGTTTGCTGGTGTTTAAAATCAACAAGCCTGCAAACGTGACATTCGAACGATCAGTAATGGAAACTTGAAAATTCTGTCATCCCTGTCAGATGAGGTGGAGAGGCATGCTTTCTTCTGAGATAGATGGAGAAAGAGAAAGGAGGATTTTGACAGCCACAGGGACCACAGGGGCTGCCGCATAGACATTAATATATTAGAGAGTGTCGATTTCCTATCCGAGAGCTAGCTGTTGCTGGGGCAACGGCCATCATTACTGGCCCAATGCACAACACAGACATAAAATATAGAATTATGGGTGAGCAGGGTTTTAGAATGGAATTATGGGCAAGCTGGACTCCAGAATGTCTCTTGGCGACCCATCAAAAGCGAAGGTGCTATCTTGCCTTGGTCTTCTTCAGCCCATTTATATGAAAAGTCAAAAACAAAACGGAGGGCAAGATCAAGCAGTTTCATCTCCTTGTATCAAACAAGGACTTGTACCACATTGGGCAGTTGCAAGAAATACTACCGCTTGATCAGATACAGATATATCTTTATAAACCAGGGTTTTTCAACTCCACTCCTGGGGACCCAGTGCCCTCAAGAGAAGGTTTAACGACTTCCAACACACCTGATCTAGCTCATTACCTAATTATAACCTAAGCCCCTCATCAGCTGGATCAGGTGTATTGGGAGCAGGGAAACCTTTACAAGGAATTTGTACAGGGCTGTGGATCCCCAGGACTGAAGTTGAGATCCCTTGCTGGAGCAACCCTTTTGCATGTAATTATATTTAAGACCAGCCTTCACCTTTCAAACCAAACACACTCAAGCCTGAACAAAGCTAACGCTTTAACCATAGCTAGTCCATGCGAGCAGAACATAACCCAGAAAGAAGCGCAAGTAGAACATAACCAAGCATCTTACCTGTGCATGTTGCTGCATCGCACTGTATGGCAAACCCTGACCAAGCACCTTCTGCTTCATCATCATCATTCTCTTCTGCTCTTCAGTCAGATGCGCCGTCTGGCCAGGCATGGGACCTTGAGCAGGGGGCGGCCCCCCACCCTGTCCACCTGTACCCTGCATATAGGGCATCATGGGATTTTTGGCCTGATTGGCCATTGGTGGGGTCATTCGCTGACTCATGTGGTCAACGGCGCTGAAATGACTCAATGGTTTGGTGTTGTTATAAGAGAGCTGCTTGTTCAATGCGTTCTGGGCGGCCATGTTGGCAGATTGTTGCTGCTGCTGTTGCTGGTTCATCATGTTCATGTGGTTTTGTGGGAGGTAGTTGTTAATGCCAGGTTTGGGCACCATTGAGTTGGGGGCATTGAAGGCTTGCGGGTACATCATGGGGCTATTTGGTTTGTCAGGGTTGAAGGGACCACCGTAAGGGCTTGTTGGTGCTCCTGCGGGTGACCAGCTAGCTGCCTGTGACTGCTGTTTCTGCTGGATGAGCTTGGCACGTTGCTGTTGTTGCGCTGCCATCTGCTTTAGCTGTTCAGCCGGCGAGAGTTCGGTGGTTGGCGGAACAGGAACCGGAACTGATCCACTTCCTGCTCCTGCTCCAGGACCTCCTGGCGCTACCGGAGTCGACCCCGGGGGACCCACACCAGGACCTGGATTCATCATAAATCCATTCCCAGGTCTGGAGGCCTGCGTCTGGGCCTGTGTTGGGGTTTGTGGAGAACGGGCAATGCAGCTGGCAGGAGACCCTGATGCCATAGCAACTGCTGGTGACTGCTGCAATGGCTGCTGGGGTGGTGTGCCGTTGGCGGCAGTGGCAAACGGTGGTCCAGAAGACGCTGGCCGAACTTGTGGAGATCCCATCTGCCCACCCTGCGATTGTGGTGGGTTGTTGGGTGCTGTGGCGACTGGAGGAGGTGCAGGCTCTTGCAGATTCTGCGTTTGCTCTGTTGGAGGCCGGCTGAAGTCACCAACCTCCTTCTTCTCCTCAAAATCTTCATTGAAGAGGTCGTGCATGTCGTCTTCAGGAACCGTGTTGGCCAGTTCATCAATCAGCTCCTGCCACTCCTGATCATTCAGGTTGATGTCAGAGAACAACTTGTTCTGATTAGACAGTGAGGTGTCCGAAGATTCGATCCCCGCTGCATCATCCAAAGGCTCTTGTTTCATGTCCTTTAGAAGGCTAAAACCATCATCCAGATCCAAAGATCCATTCAGTTTAATGTCCGGCATGCCACCATTCTTACCCAAGTCCTCTGCTCGCCCTGTAATATGGTTGGTACCGGCATTGCCATTACCCATTGCATTATTAGATGTTGTGTTGTTGTTGCCTGTAGGTAACGTGGGCTTGATGTCCATTTGATGAAGTGGAGAGATAGGGGTTAT
The DNA here is from genome assembly GCA_028565825.1 of Olivaichthys viedmensis. Lineage (NCBI taxonomy): Eukaryota > Metazoa > Chordata > Actinopteri > Siluriformes > Diplomystidae > Olivaichthys > Olivaichthys viedmensis. The sequence goes on along the minus strand of JAOUQW010000038.1, from coordinate 21,028,566 downwards.
GCTGTTGGGCAAAGTGCCCAAAGAGTCCATCCCACCGTTCCCCTCCTTACGCAGCCTCTTCGTGGTGGGAGAGTAGCTTCCATCACAGATCCCGTTCTGGTCACCATTTAAAGGCGATCTGCACTGAGCACTGTCCAATTTCCTCTTTACTGTCTCCTGGAGCTGAGAGAGAGAGAAAGAGAGAGAAAAATTACTAGGTTTCCTGAAATTTTAAGACTCATTTAAGTTGACCGTTGTGTTTGGAACAGAACCATTAAGTTCTCAGAATGTATGTATCATTACAGAAAAACTAAAATCACAAATAAGAGGGCATAAATGTTTCTAAACTGAACTGAGACTCTTATTTATTTTCGAATTTATTCTGACATCTGTCGGCTGAGGCCATACTCTCTGCCTTATTTTTAAAAAACTGCCTACAATTCCCATAATTCCAGCGGCTATGAGTCCTATAATCTGTGCAGATGCTTGGGTTTAAAGTGAGGCCTCTTGAGAGGTAATTACACTCTCATTCAAAGCAGTTAACTGCGCTGAGCTTTATGGGGTTTTTTTCTAAACGGAACTGCTCTTTTGGCAGTACACAGTCCTCTGTCCCTAAACTAACTACATATCTCTTCCTTACACACACATACACACACTAAAACATGTGCCTCTTTTTAGACTAGTCAGACGGAGGATCACTCAAAGAGAACAACAAGGTGATACCAAACCCCAGTTAGCACTTAATCATTATCCTGAGAGTCAGAGAGAGCAGTGTGAGCAAGACAGAGACTGAGAAAGTGAAAGTGAGAGAGCAAGAGAGATAGAGAGAGTATCACGTGCAAAATGAAATGTCACTTATAAAAGGTTCATTGTTCACACATGGGCAAGTCCCTATCACATTTGCGTTCCCTTAATTTGTCTCAGCCATTAAGTTCTGTCTAAGCCATCACTAGAATGTCAGACACACACACACACACACGCATGCAGACACACAAGCGTAGATACACATGCCTTAATAAAAATGTACCAGCTCTGAGTTGAACACAATGGCATATATTGTTTAACAGATCATTTTCAATTATTTTTCAAAGACAGCCACTAGACGGGGACAACTGTTCAGTCTTTCTGTGCAGCTCAATAGAGTAAGAACTAGACCATTTTAAAAGCAGGACCCATCTCAACTATGCCGTAAATGGTATTCTCAACAAAACTGGCAGGAATTCTTATAAATGCCATCTAAATGCCTCTACGCTTTTTCACTAATCAGCTCGTCAGACGGTTCCCTAACCTGCCGGGTTTACAATGCAGCGTGTCAGAGAGCTAATTACAGCAAATATTGACGTGTAAAAAGTGACAGACACTCAAGATGAGGACGAGAGGGGGGAAATAATAAAATAAATAAATAAATAAAGAGTATTAAAGGAGGTGAAGAGCGTCTCTTGTCCCTCATAACCTCTTCTTCATCCCTCGTTCCAAGTTCCATTTGTGCTAATGACTCACAATGAACACATTTAACGGCGCGTTAATTACAGGGGGTGAAGACAAGTGCGCGTGTATGCAAAAATGTGTGCTCGTCTGTTTGTCCCTGGGTGCATCTTTGTGTCACACCATGTGCACGACTGCGTGTGTGTATCTGTGTGTGTGAGTGTGTGAGAACAAGGCAGCGTAGCGTGCATATGTGCGGGTTAATTACGGAATGGCGACAAGAGCATGAGTGACAAATTTGCCTCATATTCAGCGTCGATATGCCACCCACCCTCTTCCACAAACCATCCCTGCAGACGTGCGTGTGTGTGTGTGTGTGTGTGTGTTTTCGAGAGAGACGCCCCACACGCGCCACTCCGCTGAAACATGCCAAATGAGATTCTGAAATAACGAGATTCATGGATCTTCTCTCCAGCTCTCCTCCGAGGCAGCACGTCTACTCCCCCTCCCGTCTCTCTCTCTCTCTGTCTTTCCTTCCTTGCGAGTGAGTCTACATGAAGAGTGAGATCATGGTGGGAAACAAAGGCGACTCGTGTTTACTGAAAAGCGTTATCCGGACGAGCAAACGAGATAAGCAAGATAAAAACGGGGTGCGGAGATTTCTGCTTTCCTTACTTTCTCTTTAACGCCTTGCTCTCATTTGCAGGTGTGTGTGTGTGTGTGTGTGTGCGCGTGTGTGTGTAAGGTGCAGGTGTGTGTTGCGACTGTATGTAGGTAGGTCGCGTTCTCCAGCGCTACACCTCTGGGCGGGGTTGCCACGGCAACCGACGGCACGACGCCTGTCGATGCTCGTGCCGCTTTATCATGCTGTAAAGACGATTAGGCTGTGTGTCAGTCACAACACCCTCCCACACGTGAGAGAGAGACATAGAAAGAGAGAGAGAGAGAGAGAGAGAACAATGCAGGCTGTTCTGTCCTCTTGTTTGTCGTGTAGTTAAGATGCCATTTTCACACTCGTTCTTTTCGTTCCCTCGCTCCCGTGTGCTACGGCTGCATGATACCGGCTAAAATGAACATCACAATTATTTTGCTCAATGTTGAAATTGATCCCGATTTCTCAGACAATTTAGAAGCAAGGTAATTTTACTGCACTGTTATTTTTAATCAACAGAAAACAGCATTTTTTTTTTTCACATTGTACCTCATAAACCTTCACATGTAGGGGTCAAAGACGAAACAGCAGAAAAAGTAAAAATGTACTATGAATTAAATTCATGGCTTTATATCTTGATGATTCCGTTGCAATTTGATTACTTTTTACAACAATTAACAAATAATTGTCAAAAAATCATATAAGGACACACTTTTGCCGATACTACATGAATAACAAATCATAATGTATAAATTATACAGCACCAAAAAAACTTCCCTAATTCTTTTTTGCTGATATAGTTACAACTTTTTTTCTGTTAATCTGTAGCAAGCCCTTATAAGGATGAAAGTTTTATTTGAAATACTATTTTTAGTTTGTTTTCTAGTCATCCATTATAAATTTCTTTTTAACCTTTTTGAGTCAATGAAGTATATTGTTTTATTTTAATATTAAATACAGCTTGGACTTTGACCCATAAATCCGGGAATTAAAATAAGAGTGCTGCTTAGTCACATTCACTGAGCGTATCTTTTAAATGCTAAATATAATTAGACTTAACATAAAAAATGAGTAATATATACAAAACGGACAGTTAAAACATATAAATTGGGATCTTATGATTTAATGAAATCAATAAAACAGTCAATAAAAACTGATATCTAACGTTAGCCAATTATCTAACTTTAGCTGAGCTCACCGATATTGCAGTTGATTATATTTAATTAATTGAGAAAGCCAAAAATGCGGTTAATTGTGCAGCCTTGCTGTATGCGGATGAGCGCTTTGCCACCTTGATCAGTCTTTCTAAAAAGACGGAAGGCTGAGCGAAGCTTAATTATGAGCGTGTGGTGCTGACAACCCTCACACAAGCATCCGTACACACACAAACACAGAGTACGGGTGCACACACACGGAGAGTATGATAGGCGTAATTATGGACAGGCAGCTATAGAAAAGCAGCTTCGCCTTAAGCGGTGTGACTGGAACAGTAATGCACTCTGATTGCTATAGCTATGGGTTAAACACGCTATACTATTACACATACTATACGTTAAATAATGTACAGTGGAGCTGTACGCTGGGGGGCGGGAAATGAGAAAGGCAGCGCACGTGTGTGCGTGTGTGTGTGTGTGTATAGAGCCTGGAGTTTGTTTTTCTGTGTCACCGCCTATTAAGGCTTTCAGTAGCTCACACAAACACTCGTGCTCTCTGCACTGCTCCCATGTGGAAGAATACACAGCGAGGGAGGGAGAGAGAGAGAGAGAGAGAGATGGAGGGAAAGAAGAGGAGGGAGGGAAAGACGGGAGAGAGTGCTTGAGACAGACGTAACGCTTTCATGCGCCTTGAGGAATAGAGAGAGAGAGAGAGAGAGAGAGAGAGAGAGAGATGGAGAGATTGAGAGAACCACCAAGGTGCTGTTGTTATAGCAACCTTCTGATCCTGATTCCCCCCCCCCCCAAATCCTCCAGGGCTCAGTGCAGTGGACACTTCAACCAATAACCAACCTCCATCCATCCCTCCATCTCTCACTCTGTTCCCTCTCCCCTGTTCCCTCTCCCCTCTTTCTCTCCGCAACCATCTCTCTCCTCCCTCTGCTCCTCCTCCTTCTTTCTCTCTTTTGTTTTTTATGTCTTACTCCTCCTCTCTCACCCTCTTTCCCTCTCCCTCTCTCGCTCGCAGTATGAGACTCAGACGGGCTCCTCACTTCAGTGTGCTGGCACAAAAAAAGGGAAAGAATCGTACAGACACACAAAAGAGCAGAGGATTTCTATAATGTGAACCGAGTGACTGTTCATCCTCAAGTTCAAACACACACACACACACACACACACACACAGTAGAACCGACGGGAAAGGGATCATCTTTACACAAAGTACTGTGATACACACTGAGCCACACTTTAATGAGCCTCCGTGATTAAAGAGAAAAGGTGATGATAAAACGGGGTGGTCAATACGATATTATGATACCGTTATTGCGATACTTTGTCACGTGTGTATTCTAAAATGCTGTTAAATGCAGGTAACATTTGGCACTGATGAGTAACTCTGTTCATTTACCAGGCACTTTTTTTTTTTTAGGTTTTTATGTCCAATCAGCTACATATTACTGTAACAGTGGAGTCGGTGGTCAGGGTGATGAGTACTGACGATACCTGCAATACTCTCAGAATATTTATCATCACAATATTGCTATTATAACGTCATATCGCCAAGCCCTATTGCTTATAAAAAAAATATTTTTTTAAACAACAGTGTGTATATTATATAGTTTATATTTGTACAATATCCTGCCCATGACCATTTTCTTCACGCAACTTGAAAGTTCTACCAGCGATTTATCCCATAGCTCGATATGTGAATTGAGATTTCTGTATGGTTTATATACATTCTCACCTCACGGAAGCTCAGGCTGGGCCAAATGTGGTGACATATAAGCTAGGTGGTGTGAAAAGACCAGGTAAGAAACGAAAAGGGTGTGAAGAGGAAAATAACGAGGAAACAAGAAATAAACAAAAAACAGTTGTTTTAATGAAAGGTGGCAGACAGGTTGCGAGTGCCTCGGGTATTGATGACTCGCTAACAAGCTAATGTTTTGTCAGGACCGTAGTGTTTTGGAAATGATAAGGTAAAAAACACATCATCAGTTGGTACAACAAATGGATTTGGCACTGTTGTAGTTATTTAATATCCAGTTTAGCAGGATTGAAAGGACTGCACACACTCATACACACAATGTTTTTAGTGTTTATAGTAATGATTGGTGTATGTTTGTAGTGACGTATGAATTAGCAGGAGCCTCAACTCTGCTGCTTTGACGAGATGAACGCATACAGACAGACAGACAGACAGAGAAATTTATTTTATTGACCGAGTAGCATTATTAAGCAGTACATAATTTTATTTTCTTAACGTGCACATATGTTTTTAATCCATCAAGTTATGTGTTTCTTGCCGGTTGTTTGGAAGCACTTTCTCGTTTAGGTCAATGCAATAAAGCTATTTTTATGGAGTTCATTGTTGTTAATTGTGTGTTTAGTAATAAAAAAGAGAACGATCTGTTTGTTGACCTTTAATTAGTTGTTATTATAATTAGCAGAAGAGATGACAATTAATCATGGATGGAACTTCAGTGTAGGTAAACTACTTTTACCTTGTAGCCTGTCGTGTAGCTGAGCTACATTATTTATAGAGTAATTAAGTAATTTCTTTTTTAATTGTTGAATTTCTGGGTTGCTAACTGAACGTTTGGAACATATGAGAGGTGGGAATCCAATGTACCACATACATTTGTAATTACTACAGTAGCACATGCATTATTAGATTTATTACAATATATTTAACAATATATCTAAAATACATTGGTAAAAATGTACATATATTGACATATAGTAGTTATATATAGTAGTATCCAATAAACAGTATTTATAATACATACAATATGTTGCTGCCCCCCCGAGTTACCACCACAGTTGATTATTTTCCTATTTTCCGGAGTGCTTTATTCCGCTTATACCACAACAATTTGCCGTTTATAGTTACATTTAATGTTGTGGAATGTCTGCAAAATAAGTTAGTCCCTGCTATTACTTATAACAGCTATAAACAGTCGTTCCCACACCAGCCTCTTTTTCTCTCTCTCTCTCTCGAAGACATAATAAGACAAAAAATACTTAAAGGAAAACTTAAGTGCGAACACTGAAGTCTCTTTCCATAAATGTTTTAAAAAAAACATTATCCTTACAGAAATATTAACAGTAGCAACTTCTTCACAATTATACATTTTAATAATTGAGTTAAATAACTACACTTGAAAAAAAGTCCTTAGTCCTTGTGAATTACTTGTTACGATGGAAACGATAACCTATTTAAACGAGCACATTAATATATACCTGTGATATACCTTACAGCCGGCACTATTGGTTAGAGCTGTGCTGTTAAAGAAAAAGAATCAACATCATCTGACCAATCGGAATCGAGAATTCAACAGTGCTATGGTAAAGTTTTATATAGTTATATTGCATATAGATAGATATACATAGTTTGATTGCATTTGATCATTCTAAATCAACAGGAAATAGACTTTTCTTTCACATTCTACATCATAATCCTATATTCCTTCACATTAAAATAAGACTGAGCTCTTAAATGTAAACGACACTGGCATGGTTGTGGTATAACGCTCAGGATGACCTTTGACCCAGAGTAACCTTTGATACCATACCTTTAAACTCACAAACACAGCCACACACACACAAATATGTTTGTAGGATGTTTTGTGTGTGTGCGTGCATGTGCGTGCATGTGTGTGTGTGTGTGTGTGTGTGTGTGAGTGTGGGGTCTGGCTCATCAGACTGTGAAATGAGCTCATTAAGGCAAATGGCTATTTAATTAAACAGTCAGAGAAAAGCATAAACACACACACATACACAAACACACCAAACAGGTGTGCAGGCCTGGGAGTCCCTTATTGGCTATTGTGTGTAGATGTTTGAGGCAAAAAATGAACTCAATCTACTGTAGAATAAGTCTGTAATGTAAT
>JAOUQW010000038.1:21002258-21018038 GCA_028565825.1 Olivaichthys viedmensis | reverse complement strand
AGAGAGAGAGAGAGAGAGAGAGAGAGAGAGAGAGAGAGAGAGAGAGAGAGATAGAGAGAGAGAGAGAGAGAGAGAGACAGTCTATGAGGCAGGGACAGGGAGTGTGAGACAGATACAGAGATAAAGACAGAGGGAGAGACAGTAGAGGGAAATGAAACTGTTATAATCTACAACGCATAAATAAGAGTGAGAGAAAGAAATCTAGAGACAGAAACCTAGAAATAGTATGAGACAGAGAGGAAAACCGAGAGAAACAAAGACAGAGACTGTGAGACAAAGAGAGAAAGACAGGGAGAGAAGAGACAGCAAGAGAAAATACAATACAAGTCATCATGTACTTACTATGCTAAAGAAAAGAAACAGACAGTGCACAAGACAGAGGTAGGAGGGGAGAGAAAGACAGGGAACGCTCTTTTGTTCTTGCTGTCAGTGAGACAGCAAGAGGAAATGAAAGAGTCATGATGTATGCATTAAGCAGGAATGCAGACAGTTAAGCCCTTCCAACCAATGGCTCCAAAACATCAGGACACATATCGACTGCCTTGAAGACTGCCAGAGTGGTGGCCATTCTGAAAAAGCCACACTAGACCACTCTGATGTCAGCAGCTACCGACCGGTATCTCTCCTTTCTTTTCTTTTAAAAACCCTCGTTGTCTACAGCTAGTTGTCTCTCTTTTCCACCCATAACCAACTCCAGGATCCCAACTTCAAATCAGCACAATAAGAAGTTAATAAGAAGTGTTATGCTTAACTTTAATGTCCTCCTGTCCATCCTTACCAGCCTTGAGCTCACTGGTTCAGCATGGCAGTAGTTTGCGTCATACCCGGAGGTGCACTCGTATCAAGTGACATAAAGAGTATCCACATCTGCTCCATGCACACTTTTACTCGTGTCCCACAAGGCTCTGTGCTCTGTCCTTTTCTCTTTGCCCTCAATATCTGTCCTCTTGATGATGTAATATCTTCACATAGCTTTTCCTACCACTGTTATGCTGATGACACACGACTCATCTTATTCTTTCCAGCAGCAGATACCCAAGGTTGCTACCTGGATCTCGACATGTCTGGCAGACATTTCATCATGGATAGCATCTCATCACCTAAAGCTGAATCCCAGCAACACTTCTGTATACTTCTGGAAATGCAAGCTCCCGCCTTGATCTCGCCCGTTTCTGGTGGTGTCTTAGCTTGTTGGTATCTTTAGACTCAGGCCAATCGGCACTAGCATTTTTTTCAAGTACATAACAACACACTTCTACAAGTTTCTCTGGTTAAAAGCATCTGCTAAGTGTTGTAAATGTAAATGTAATCCAACCTCCTCTATCGGTCTGCTCACTATCCCTCCATGCAACCTCCTCTACACTCTTAGAAAAAGGGGGTTCCTCACGTGTTCTTTGGATGATTAACAGCTGTAGCTTTCTAGATAGGCTCTATTCAGAACCTGTTCTGATTGGGTAACCCTATGTTGTAGGGTTCTGCATAAAACCTGTAAGGGTTCTGCCAGAGGAACACACCAAAGAACCCTTTAGGGTGCTAGATGGAACCTTTTTTTCTAAGAGTGTACTTGCTTGCTCAGTGTCCCTCCATCCAGCTTTCTATCCCTCATCCAACCTCTGCTACCTGCTTGTTCACTTTCCTTCTATTCAACCTTCTCTACCATCCTGCTAACTATCCCTCCATACAACTTTCTCTACCTTTACCGGCCTGCTCACTATCCCTTCCTCCTCTACCAGCCGGCTCACTCTCATCCATCCGTCCTCCTCTACCAGCCTGTTTAGTATCCCTCTGTCTGACCTCCTCTACCAGTCTGCTTACTACCCCTCCATCCATCCTCCTCTACCAGCCGACTCACTCTTATACATCATCCTCCTCTACCAGCCTGTTTAGTATTCCTTCATCCAATCTTCTCTACCAACCTGCTCACTACCCCTCCATCCGACCTCCTCTACCAGCCTGTTTAGTATCCCTTCATCCAACCTTCCCTACCAACCTGCTCACTACCCCACCATCCATTCTCCTCTACCTTTAACGGTCTGCTCACTATCCCTTCCTCCTTTACCAGCCGGCTCACTACACCTACATCCATCCTCCTCTACCAGCCAGTTCACTATCCCGTCATCCAGCCTCCTCTACCTGCCTGCTCAATATACCTCCATCCAACCTCTTCAGAAAGGCCCTCTATAAATTCAGCTTTATTGCTATTATTATTCAGTAACTACAATCTATTATTCAGTAACTACAGAAGAAGAGCAGGAGGCTTAAGGTCCGGCCTGAGTCGGCTAATCATGCCAGCACAACCCTTTGTGTTCCCAGTAACTAGTTTGAGGTGCCTTTGTGCGAGTGTGTGTTTGCGTTGTTGCGAGCTGGAGGGAGGCCAGTTTGTGTCATCCCAACGACATGCTAATGGAGCATTACCGTCTAGTGAAGCCGTAATTAGTGTTGGCGCTACAGGTTAAGTACCTGAGACTGTGTATAATGTCAAGATAAAGAGAAAGACTAAACAAGCTTCTCATTTCTCCTCCTGCTTTGAGGACCTCGTTCATCCAATTCTTGGCCTGTGAAGAATGGCGAGAGTGAGATTGTACTTCTGTTCTTCATTTTTCTGTTTACTCTGTTCTCTTTCCTGTCTCTGACCGTCCATCTGTCACTCAGGCCATGTTTTTCTCTCTTTGCTTCTTTCTACATGCCATCTTTCTTTCTGTCTCTCTCTATATTTAGTATTCTGCTTCCTGTTCTTGGAGCACCACAGTGTGGATAGAGAGAGGAGGGGGGACAGGGAGAGATAGAGAGCTGGAGGAGGAGCGGAAGTAAGAGAAGAAGAGGAGGGGTGCGTGGATCCGTGCACTGCTGTCTTCAGTAAATCAATCTGGCCATTTGCGTCTCCTCCTCCTCTTCCTTATCCTCCCTCCTCCCTCATTCCCTCGTACATGGGCCAGCCTTGTAGCAGGCGAATGCCATAAAACAGAGCAGATGAGAGAGAGAGAGAGAGAGAAACACACAGAGAGGGGGAAAAAACGCAACCGGAGAGGGAGGGAGGGGGAGAAAAGAAAGAACAAGCCAATATTGTTAAAGGGCACTGAAAGCTGCGAAAGAGACGAAGCCGGAAGGCCTGCAGTGTCTCTGAACACACACTTGAACTCCTGGAGTGCAATGCAGAAACAAAGCAAAGAAACCCTACAGTATAATAGCTACAGACATTAAAAGCTGCAGAAAAGAGCAACATCTTAATTGGACCAGCATTTAAAGTTAATTTTATAAAGTGTTTAAACACTATTAAAGCGTTAACACTATTACGTTACAAAGGACGAAGTGATTAAAGCCACCAATAACAGGATTGTGCAAAATGATGTTGAGTAGAGTTTAATCAAAATTCCATTCCCACTCATTCCCCTACTGAATGTTATCCAAGGACATGGAGGGGAGCCTAAATGACACCCACCTTCCCTGCACTGATCCTTTAAAGCCCTTTTCACATATGCACTTTTTTGGCGGAAATTCTAAAGTAATGAATCTGCAAGGGGTTAAGTGTGTACGCAAGCCAGAGTCAAAATCCCAGGAAGATTGTTCCAGCAATCGGCCAGGACGAGACCTAGTACAATTCCCGGGATATTATCAGGAGGGCTCACGTGTGAGCTGAAACCAATACATTACTGAGATTTAGAAAGAAAGGCGCTGTTGGCCATTCGTGCTGAGGCCGAAATTCTTAATCAACTGAATAGCACAGTCCAGGATGCAGTCATTTATAAGCGAATCACCAGCAGACTCTGAGACTGTGGCATAAGTGGAGAGAAGACACAGGTGATAAACAAATGAAATGATTTATTAGACATCACATTCTGTGTAACGGGACCTTCATGGCAAATGTGAATGCTTGCATCCCCAGAAATTAAAAATGGTGCAAGTGAACTGAACATTGCCGGTAAAGGTATGACAGTAACATCCTGGGTTTTAAGTGTGAACACACTAACAGCAAAACAAAAGGGGGATGTCAAGTCTCAGTGTGAAGCCACCCATCAGACAGCAATGGCAATTATTATAGACAAGTAGGCATTACATAATACACTGAGGCATTTAGCATGCACTCTTGCAATATTGTTATCAGGGACACTTTAAAATACAGTCAATCCTCATTCAGAAATTCAGTGAGAGCATCACACGTGTCCATGAATAGGAGTTCACCATATGGGAGTTCCATGAACGTTTGAAAAACATGGTGGACAAAACTGTCGCTCCGACTGAGAATAATATTTTAGTGAACTGTAATTCTTCTTAAATGCAATATCGTGAAAATATCATAAACCATGATAAAAGGTTAAGCTCGGGCTGGGGGGTGATGTGATTTGATATCAATATTGCAATAAATTATGTCCCAATATTCTTTTTTGAGAGTATTGCAGGTATCTTTATTTTTACTCACAGAAACAAGTCGACATTACGTGTTTTTGTAGAATATAATTGAAACCATAGTTGTTGTTTTTTAAAATGTGGCACTCTAGTTTTGCTGGTACTTTGATAGCAAACCTAAATATCATGATATACATCATGTATTGTGACTATTCATAATAAATTCATAATAGTGATAAGATATTGGACGTTCCTAGGTTAGGCAATTGTGCTGATATAAAAATTTAATACAAACTTTCGACTGCAAAAGAGTGAGTGAAAGACAGGGTAGGTTAGTTTAAGGGTGGTATCTGGGTTTGCCCTCAGGGGTGGTGTAGGGAGAATCTGACTTGATGCCATTCAGGCCAGGAGCCATGGGAGAGAGGGGAAGAGAGAGAGAGAGAGAGAGAGAGAGAGAGAGAGATAGAGGGAGTCCCTCTTCAGCTCGGCAGCCAGATGGTCTGGTTGCCACAGCAGCATTTTACCCACCAGGAGGTGCTTTGATACTGGTATGTGTGTGCGCGTGTATATAAAATACATCCCTCTGCGATTGTGCCTTTACAGTCTCTGCTGTTCAGCAGCATGTGTCATAGCTCTGTGTGTGTGTGTGTGTGTGTGTGTGTATGCATGCAGGTGTGCGTGTGTCTTCATGATTGTTTTGGCACTCCTCTGATGAAAACAAGTGGCCCACACCTGCTAAACAGCATTCATTACCGTACACAACGGAGAGCTGGGAAGTAGGAGGAAAGAGAAAGTGGCATGAATGACAACAAAGAGAGAGAGAGCGCAAAACATGGAGGAGGAGAGACGCAAGAGGGAAGGTGGTCGCTTCTTTCTAATACAGAGTCGTCTCGTGGGCCAAATGAGACCCATTTGAATTGTTCAATGGCCCACACGATAGTTCTGGTTAATTACTAATAACACCACATCTACTGCATAAGAAAGCAGCAAATATAGATCATATATGGGCAATAGGGGTGTGTATCTCTCCTTGTATGATACGATGCGCATCTCAATATCTGATCATGAAGGACACATTTAAAGCAGCCAACAATTCAATATGTTATGATTCAGCGCTGTTTCAAGGTAATATGATGTTATTTAGTATTGTATAAACAGCTCGATTTGATTTATTTTATTTGATTATTATAGCTTTGAGAAGTGTTTGGCCACACTTCTGCGGTGTAGTTTGTCTCACGGCTCTTCACTGTTTATTGAAGGTCTCAAGCCTCTTACAGCGCCTCATAGGGGACAGGAGAAGTATGTCAAAATATACCACAACCTCCTTTCGGCCGGGGTTATACTTGCTGTTAACTACGCATACGTATACGCAATATGGCCGACATGCGTATCCTGCGTTCATGCCGCACGTCGATTTTTCTCAAGATACACATCATCACAGCCTCCTCAACTCCCGCCGTCTTCACTGTTTACCTCGTTGTGCAAAATCAGGAAGTGGTCGAAGAAGATATTCCGGTGCTGGTGATGATTCGGCTCTGACCTGCCCCCTAGTGGACAAAGTTTTTAATTCTCCAGATATACGAACGGCACGGAAGCGAGTATGTGATCAATGACGCTCGCATAGCTGCGGCGTCCGCACGCGTACACGTAGTCACGCAGCAAGTATAACCCTGGCCTCAATGGGACTGTTAGGCACAGAGGCCACGCCTCCTTCACTAGGACTGAAACTGAGAAAAGCACAGTGCCAAAGGAAATTCATTTGATAACGTTTCATCAAAACGGACTGAGAAATACTTCTCTCCGTTTCCAGTGTGGCCATTATGTGAACTTGTTCTTCATGACAAATATAAACGGGGTAATCGCTGGGGTTTTATTCATGTAATAACCCGTCTGTTAGGCTATATTATACAACCTGTAGTGGCTTTCACTGAAGAAGTATTCTGGCTCAGCTCACAAAGGCCGCATGATTTTCCCATTTGGCGCACTTGTTAGTGAAATTGAGCAGGCCCGGATTAGACAAAAGGGGAAAGACTCTAGACGGCGTTCTCATCTTTCACACACACTCTCCTGAGGATATGATGGCCGGCCATGTCATAGCACATCCTAACGCAGTCGCAGTGATGCTGACCTGCAGGTCTGTAGGTTTTATCTGCTCTAACACACTTGATCATTAGTTGATGCATCAGATGTGTTAGAACAGGGGAAACACTAAATTGTAAAGGACATGAAATCCAAGACTGGGATTTGGAGCTATTGAATTAGTGCTTTCAATTGCAGGGTCTTTAGAGGGTCTTACAGATAAATGATTGGTCCTCAGATGACGGCTCATACTCTGAGAAAGTGCCATGGTCAAGATCTTCGCAAGAATCTTAGACACAAATTTGATCCGTTTTTTTTTTTTTTTGATGATGATCCCTGACTAGAAATCTAATCAAACAGGGTTTCGGTACTCTTGCAGGATGAAATGTGGAACAAATGTTTATAAAGCTGGTCCCCTATCTAAAAATAAATTAAATCAAACCGTTCACATTTGTTTGTGCTGCATTTTTGCCCATTTATGTCGGAAAAATAATTTTTTGTGCCGGTTTGGTTTCTAAAATATTGTAGTGCTATATATCAATGCAAGTCAATTGCAGATAGTGACATCACCGTAAATGTAACGTGCAATATCTCAAATAATGAAACAGCCACAAACTATTTTTGCAGAGCACAAACTAATTATAATAATTTGGTCAGATTTTTGTTTTGTTTCTAAATTAAAGGATTTATTTGTGCCCGCACGAGGATATGTTTTTTGATAGAGACCACAAAGCACCTCTCTAAGTCGCTGAGCGTCTGCTAAATGCGGTGAATGTAAATGAATGGGGTTTAATGCACTGCGACCTCACTCTCGGCCCTAGACTTACATTGATATATACTGTTATCACACATTTTGGGCTTGTGCCTTTTTTTTTTGGGAGGATGTAAGAGCAGCAGTTGCAGAAGGGGTTTGGTTTTGATATTGGCCTTCCCTTCACCTCTGTGCACCTTGGAAATATTCCAAACAAACTAAGCCATGACTACCTTTCACAGATTTTTATGGCAGCAAGCAAAAAGCAGTTTAAAAAAATGCTGGCTTCAGAAAACCCCCCTGCTGAGGGCCTTTTTAGAGAAACTGTTAATCACCTACGCTTAATGGAACACATCACCTACACTTTCCGGTTACAGAAAGATAAGGTTGAAATACACTGGGAGAAACAAGCATGGTATTTAACACATGAGATGAAAACTGTAACTTCAAAATAATGGCCAAAATGTATTGTATAAAATCAACATTTCACATAATGATTCAGATTTTACACTCAAACAACTGACTGTTTAACTTTCCTCTAACAAAAACCATTCTTTTTAATAATCGTATTTTCTCTCTTAAACATATGTGGCAAAATTATTGGCACCCTTAAAGAAAATTCAAAATAAAATGCTCTCCATCTCCAATAACGCGATTGTTGTCTTTGGTTATTTCCTCTTTCCCTGTGGCATACATATGAGGTCTCACACATGGTAAACGCGAATATTCCTCCATCACCATCGAGGAATAGAACATTTGTTGAAAAAGAAAATTAAGTTAAGCACCCGCTTAGTCTGAATACCGATAACTTTATCTTATGAACTCTGAAGACTCTGAATATGGAACTAAGAACCAAAGAATTGTGTTTGCCGTACCGACATAGAGAGGCAAACAATTTGAGAAATGTGAGCCTCTTTGAAATTCTCTATGGAGGAAAAACTCTGTGGTGTACTATGTGGTATAAAGGGACTTCAAACTTGATTTGGTGAACATGGATCAGAACTTATTATAGGTAATAATGTTTACCCCACTGAAAGGAATAGGATCTTGCAGGAGTAAAGATATTGATGTGCTGCCATCCAAGGCTATGATGATCTACTGCTGGCATGTAGTTTGATAGTTCATTAGGAGCTCAATTAGAGATATTAGAGACAAAAGGGGAGAGTGACGGCATCAGTGATATGGAAATCAATTACTGGAGAAACCGTAACTGTTATTAGGTCCATATTGGTTTTCTATTATTATATATAGATTTTATAAAAGGACGAGGGAGGATGAGCTCTGCTAACGGCCCTAAGGCCACGGTAGACAACGCAAGACTCAAGTTCTGTCATTTTCTCCATAAACCACAAGGCAGTGGTAGCTCAGCTAGCAACCGGAAGGTTGCGAGTTTAAATCCTAGGACTGCCCGAGACCCACTATTGGGTCCTTAAGCGAGGCCCTTAACCCCTCGACTGCTCAGCTCTGTGCTTGGATTGTATTGTGCCTCTCTTGTAAGTTGCTTTGAAGACTCCAAGAGCTGCTATTAACTCAAACTTCAAGTGTGTAGATGTGTGTGTTTGTGCAAGTCTGAGTCTATAATCTAGAGGATGGCATTGAGCAGTGTTTGTGTTCGAGATTTTGAGTGTATGTGTGTTTGTAGTGTGCCTTCTGAACGGGCTCAGAGGGAGGCAGCGGTTAGCCCAATACAGCTAAGTCAACTGTTAGATGAGGGAGAGAATGGAAAGAAATAGAAAGCTAGACAGAAGCAGAGTGAGAAAAGAGAGAGATACTTTGATCATCCCTGGCATTAGGGCTGCCACAAATATTGGATAAATTCAATGATTTCAAAAAAATGTCATTGACACATTACACAGGCTGAAATTTTTTACTGACCTAAATTGCGATTACGATAAAGTTGCGATTTCTTTTTCTGTAAATTAACCCCCGGGCCTGGATTGGTGGTTTACATATTATCATACATCTACCAGGCATAATTGCACACTTATCTTATACCTACATGAAAAGAATCAGGTGAAATTATGCAGCTGCTAGTTTACTTAAACAACCATAATGTTGAACATTAAAACGAGTGTCTTGATGAATCAATAAAAATACTTAGAAAACAAACAATCTTAACTTAGATTTTTTTAACAACTCTTCGATCTCGAGTTAAGGAACAAATAAAATCTGTAAGCATTTGTACACATCTGTAAACCTCTGACCAGAATACGAGCCCGTAGGACACTGTGAATTTGGCTCAAGATGTCACAGTAGCATCCAAATAAAATATTCCCTGCCTACATGTTACCACAACAACTGAGCAGGTGCCACATTTGTGCCGTATCTCACGCAGTTCACATTCTGCCCAACTCTGGACAGATGTGGAGCATCGCATCTGCACAGAATCGGAAAACAGTTGGGATTGGCCCAGATCCCTGTGTTAGCTGGGCCGTAGTTGTAATTGTGTTGTCACGTACACAGCATGCACTGCGTTTGCCCGCTTCTGATTAGCTGAAGTCATCTACGGGCGGTTCACATGCTTGCTGTTACTGGGTTACATTTAACCTCTTAACATTTGATCGCAAAAGCTAAATCATTTGAATAATTGATATTACTGGCACTTGTATGGAAGCTCTCCAAGTTCTACAGCACCCTGTCATTCTGCAAGGGGTAATGTTCAGTTCTGGCGATCTGTTCAAGATGGCAGCGCGGTAAAATGCAGCGGCCACTGCGGGTCCTTAGCGTGCATTGCCCTGTGTTAGCGTGCATTGCCCTGTGTTTAGTGTGCATTGCCCTGTGTATTTACTGCCCCTGCATATTTATTGTTCTGTGTATTGTATAGTCTATATTTGCACTCGTCCTCACTGTCGTGTATTTGCACTTCATGTAGTCCTGTATAGCGTGCTGCTGTTTCGTTGCATGTTGCACCATGGTCCTGTAGAAACGGCATTTCATTTCAATGTATACAAGGTATATAGAGAAATGACAATAAAAACCTACTTGAACTTGAGTAAATTGTGATGAAAAAATTAAGTTCTAGCCTGTTTAGCAACACCTTAGGCTATAGACCTATGTGAGATACATAAATTAAAAGACTATGAGCCTGACAGCAGCCATGTCAGTAGCTTATTAGTGGAGGAGTTATCATTTTTTTTGTTTGTTTAAAAATTATGCGTGCTGTCATAGACGTGACATGTTAAGCCCTTGTAATTATATGGTTCTATCTGACAATTCTGTGATTTTAAGACATTGACCTTCAATAAGGTCAAAGCAGGGACAACTTTCAACTTCATATTTCTATCGCTATACCTTTAAGCAATATTTTGGTGTAAAATGTCTCACGTATATTCAGTGAGATGGAATTAACACATTTATAACATTAACAAAATTTTTTTTTTTTTTTTTAAGTTTCAGATAAAACCTTATAATTCCAAGGTCTTGATTTTTGGACTTGGTTTGCGAGTTGTCATAAGCTAGCGTGTGTTTGGTTAGAATTTTCATTGTACAAATTTTCTCGTTCATAAATTACACAGGCTGAGAGCCATTTATTTGTAAAACAAGTAGCACAAATGTTTCAACCTCATTACTTAGCTTTAAAAAGGTTGCATGTCAAAAAGGAAAAAGAAAAAAAAGAGTGTTTCATATAATTTATATTTCACTGCTGATTTTAGAAATTTAAGATCTTGAACTTATCTTTTCCTGCTAGAATATTTCAGGATTTAAAGTAGTGTTTGGTAGAACATTAGAAAATGAAAATATCTGATAGTTGCAGCTCTAGCTGAGATATTTCTCTCTTGCTTTTTCTTTCTTCCTGTTGCTCTTTTTTCTTTTTCCTTCACCTCTCCCACAGAGAAGCACGGGGAGGAGGGACAGAGATCGAGGCTACCATGGCAACAAAGCCTATCAGCGATATGAGCATCCCTGATGGCACTCAGGCAAGGCATTAACTGTGTCCCACTAGCCACGCTCTGCATGTGTGTGTGTGTGTGTGTGTGTGTGTGTGTGTGTGAGTATGAACAACAACAAAGTGTGCTCGATTTATCAGCATTTTATTAACACAAGGTTCACCCAGACACACACAGATGCTAAAACTGCTCTCAGTGTAGACCCTCGGGTCACCGTTAATTTAAATAGTAATGTGTGCGCGTGTGTGTTCGAATAAAGCTAACAGGAAGGAACAGACAAAGAAAGGAAAAAGATTGTTTGTATGGGCGGTGACATGTCTGAACACACACCTGACCAGCTCCTTTCTCTCCTTTTTCGGTTCACTTGGTCTCTCTCTCTCTCTCTCTCTCTCTCTCTCTCTCAAACTGGAGCATGATGTATGTGCTCCAGTGTTAATATTAATATATTAATATATTAAAATATTAATATATTTTTTCTCAGAAGACGTGCATGTGTGTGTACACATGTGGATGGTCTGGTGATTCTCCTGTTCACTGATGCACACCAACATGCCCAACACACACACCCACACAAACATCTGCCACTAGACATCTAATGTCACACTTTGGCCACATATCCCGATAAAGGCTTCACGATGCAGTTTAATAGTGTTATATGGTATATTATTCACTGTTAACTATAGAATAGTGTTAAAGGTGGGGTCAGTGATTTTTAAATTTAGTGAAGGTCTCCTCACAGTGCAGCAGCTTAAATAAAATGTCTTAGGAAAAACTCCAGTATATTTGGAGCCCCAGGCTCTGTAGACAGACACACAGGCCATGCCTCCTTCACTGGGACTGACATGTACATAGGCCACGCCTCTTTCACTGGGACTGACATGTACATAGGCCACGCCTCCTTCACTGGGACTGACATGTACATAGGCCACGCCTCCTTCTCTGTGACCGCCAGGCATATCTAAATCCAAAATGTTGATCTCCTTAATAACATGGGAGTGTGGGAGTGACAGATATCAGCAACAGCATCGCTTCAGTAATTTAATGTGAAACAATCCTCTCGTTCACAAAGTGCTCGGAAAGTGCTTTAATAAATGAGAATGAAGAAACAAGTGGAGGAGTTAAAGTGAGGTGTTTACTGATGCTGACTCATCTGTGCGTGCGTGCATGTGTGTAATGTGTGTGTAGTGTGGTGTGTGTGGTGTGAGTGTGTATAGTGTGAGTGTATGTATGTGTGTGAAAGGAGATTTCCCCCATCCATCCTCTCTGTTTGTTGGACCAATTAGAGAGCACTCAGAGAGCCTAATCTAATCAGAGAGGCGGTTCCTGCCGCTCCTCTATCTCACCCACCACACACACACACACACACACACACACACACACACAGACACACAGACACACACAGACACACTCAATATTCAGTGCATGAGACCTATCTGTGAGAGAAGAGCAGCAGGAACATTGCCCACTCTTACAAAGAGCAAATTACAAATGACTAAAGTTGAATTAATTACATATTAAACACGTGCCCTATTTAAGCCAGCACAGTATTCTTCCTTGTTTGTGTGTGTGTGTGTGTGTGTGTGTGTGTCGTTCAAGGCTATGATGATCTACTGCTGGTATGTAGTTTGATAGTTCATTAGGAGCTGAATTAGAGATATTAGAGACAAAAGGGGAGAGTGACGGCATCAGTGATATGGAAATCAATTACTGGAGAAACCGTAACTGTTATTAGGTCCATATTGGTTTTCTATTATTATATATAGATTTTATAAAAGGGGAAGAGAGGATGAGCTCTGCTAACGGCCCTAAGGCCACGGTAGACAACGCAAGACTCCATTTTCTCTTTAAACCACAGGGTAGCTTAGCGGTTAAAGTGGTGTGACGTGTGAAGCCTGAGTTCAAATCTGCCCAATGAATGTGCCCAATGAATAAAATGCACATCGATTGAGGAAACAATTAATTTTACAAATGTAATGTAAATAGAATTGAGAGGTTGAATGGGGTGTGAGGGGCATCAAACTGATATTTTAAAGCAGGGTGATGCAGCACTGAAATTCTACCTGCATCTTTTTGTGGTCTCACTTCCGTGCACTGGTTTTTATCAGTCTGACGGGGTACGGAAACTTTTGAACACCCTGACAACAATTAGCCATTTGGCGCAAGATATAGTCACTGCATTGATAAAAGTTTGTTCACGACGTCTTGTCTTTACAAGTTATTCAAGAGTTTTGTTTGAAGCAGTTATTGGTAAGTAAATGAGATATCCTCACGACACAGTCGACCCCTACACGTTACGCAAGAACAACAGTCTGTGGTTGGTCGTTTTCAGTGTCAGTCAAACGGCCTCTTCCTGTGAAAAGTAGGCGGTTCTTGACCACGTTGAGTGACGAGTACCAGACTCTCTAATGATTTCTAGAAATCTTGTTTAAAGACTATGGTAATGATGATACTAAATGCTGCACCTCGCATGTGCATAATTTTGGTTTGACGTGTAACTTGGATGTAAAAGGAGATTTTAAACAGAGTGCCGAGTTTAGGGTTTATGTAAACAGCTCATTCGGAATCTGCAATCAGAATGAATTTATTCCAATTGAGGAAAATCTGTGCATGTAAACACAGTCGGTGTCTCGTTTCTACAACTATACCACCCACTACGACACAATCATGGGGCTCGGACCTTCACCTGACCTTGACCTTGATCTCTGCAGACAGATCGGAGATTTCAGCTAACGTGGAGGTGTGGTTAAAGTGCCGTCTTTTAGCAAGCAAGTAAAAAAATATATATATTTTAAAGAACAGTAAAAGGAATTATTTGCTCAACTGATTCAACTAGCAGAATGTCTCACGTTATTTGTTGTGTAATGGTGATGACATTTTTCACGAATTGACGAGATGGATTTTCCGCTCGTTTCCCGTCTTGCTGCCGGCTCGCCTGCTACGCTAAATCACGGAACGAGGTGTTTATCTTTAAAGCTGAGAGACGTAAATGTGCCTACGTGGAGAGCGATCGCTGGCAGCCCGCTCCCGCGGAAATAGACTTTCTGTGGTGTGCTAAAATGTCACGGCACGACGACTTCGAGAGGCGAAAGAAAGAATCGATTCTCCAAACAGAAAGGTTAGTGACATCATCGAGCAGCTCAGGACACACAGAGGACGAAAATCAACTGCCTGTATTTTTCTCTCACTCTCTCTCTGTGTTTTTGTCAATCTCTCAGAAGATCCACTTCCCCAGGAGAGAATCATCTCAGCCACACACACGCCAAACCAACAAGCGGCCAGTTAAAAGCCTTGAGTGGTGCCACACACACACACACACACGCACAGCTGAACCACCTACACCTTTAACCTGCTCTCTATCACACCTTCCTACTTTCTTCACACTGAACTGTTTACTCTACAGAGAAAGAAGGAATAAAGCAGATGGTTTCTTTCCTAAATTTCACACACACCAAATACACACCAAACACATCCACACAAACACACACTTAGAGCCCTGCAGGAAAAGAGCAGCAGTCCTACTGCTTCCACAAATAAAACAAAGCAATTAGACAAAAGATGCGTGCAGTTAGAAAACACTACGAATGAACAGAGAGAGAGAGAGAGAGAATGGGAGGAAAACAGAAGGGCAGAAAGAGGGAACAAAACCTGGCTTTAACACAAATAAATATACCATCATTTGTCATGCTAGTAAAGCAGCCTAAACTGAACTGAATTAATGTGACATAAAATACAGCGGAACAGAGCCAAATCTCTCCTTTTTCAATGTGTGTGTTTCTGTCTACCTTCACATGTGCACGTTTCTTTTCATCTTTACCTTTACTGTTTATTTGATGTTATTTTATTTTCATGCTCCGCTATTTATGATACATTTGTCTTATTTTTGGTGTTAATGACTTTTTTCTAGATTGTATTACTTCCTTTTAATTCTTATTTTCTGGGATTTTTTGCTTGACTCTTGTGTTTGTATTTTAATGATAACAACTGAATTCAACATGAATTGTGCAGCTTTGGCAACATGAACTTTTTTCCCCTGTCATGCCAATAAAGCTTATTTGAATTGAGTAGACTTGAATTAAGAGCGACAGGGAGTGTGTGTGTGTACCATGTTACAGGACAGTGAGGAAGCAAGCGAGTGAGAGAGAGTGGGAAGACTGACATAAACATCTCTTTCCGGATAGTTACAAGTTGCCAAGATTCTCACAAGCTAACAGTCTACTACAACACGGGAGAACAGATCCGTCCTGAACCTATACTTAAGTGCTATTGATCACTAACACCTCCCTCTCAGTGTGTGTGTGTGTGTGTGTGTGTGTGTGTGCGCGCGTGTGTGTGCGCAGCAGCTAGTCTGTTATAATTGTAGTCATCACTGTAGCTGAGTGTGTTTACTCCTGGTCAAGAGTTCGCCTACACACCTTACAGAAAGGTGAAGGAGGCGTGGCCTCTGTATCTGTCAGTCCCAGTGAAGGAGGCGTGGCCTCCTACTCCTCATTCTTTTTTTAATAGAATTAAACCCTTGTGATCTCCTGAGTGGTGCACCTATTTTAGCGTTTGTGCCATCATCAGGAAATCGCAAATTTTAATCCCCATAACGCCATAGATATCTGTGGCCAGGGGTCCAAGACAAAATAATTGACGCTCTTCTCTGAGTGGGAAGAATGGCCTTCCTCTTTACCCTGTCAATCAGAGAGACTCTAGCCAGTCATGGGCTGCTGTTAGGGA
>JAOUQW010000038.1:20992258-20999758 GCA_028565825.1 Olivaichthys viedmensis | reverse complement strand
GATCTCGCAACGACTCTATATGACCTGTCGACCAGGCAGCAAGTCTTTGGCTAACATTTCACCGACTAGCTGTGTTTGTGTGAGTCTGGGTAGCATCTTCGTTTTTGCTCGTCGTGTTACTGCACATTCTCGGCGCCAAAGTTAGCTAGGTAGTGGTACAGCTTCAGCCTAGAACGAGGGGCTTCAGTCTCTATACAGTTTCTGGAGACCAGAAGTTCCTGCTTAAAATGCCACTGTAGGCAGTCACACAATTTGAAAAATGCAGATTGAGGGCTCCATTTCTGAAACGATTTGTGTATCGGTACTGGACTTCAATTGATTTCAAATGCATTTGATAAAGTTAGCAGATATATTAAATAAACACGAAATAAACTTTCATTCACACATTCATTGCGTTGTTGGGATCATTGCTGTCGCCTGTGCCCGTCTCTAGTATCAACACTGCACAGAGTACCCAGTAGTAATATAATACGGAGTGATATAAATACAGAAGTGTGTCATACGGTATGGGGGCAACGAGGACGTTGGAGGAGCGGGGTTATCGTTATTACATTGTCTTGTTGAACAGAGACACCACTTTTGGGAAGAAGCTGTTGAACTGGCGTGTGGTGCTCGTTCTGAGAGAGCACCATCTCTTCTTGCTGATCTGAGATCAGAGTTTTTCATAACTACAGACGTAGACCGTGTGTCAGCCTGAGCTCAGAGCACACAGACAGACACGGCTACCTACAGCAGGTATGTGCCCTGTGCTGTTATTACTGTTAATAACGATAGATAGAGACGAGAGTAGCAGAGGGTGAGGTGATAGAAGGAGAGAGAAAACGATGCCTAAAGCCTGTCCTCCTTCCTCACCTCTTTTCTGCTTCGTTCATTCGCTTCTCTCTCTCTCTCTCTCTTTCCGTTAGAGAGCCTCCAGGCATGGAGCCTGACACACGTCACACGACACACACAGAAAGCTGTGTGTGTGTGTGTTTTGCTCTAAAGTTGCTACGGTTGTTTACTCACTTGTGCACTCAAGCATCATATCTCTCTCTATCTCTCTCTCTCTCTCTCTCTCTCACACCACTCCTCCTCTCATCACTCCGTTTCCTTCCCCTTCTCTTTCGCCCCATCCAGCCATACCGCTCATGCTCGCTCGCCTATCTGCTCCCTCCGTCATCATTTATTCATGAGCTCTTTCAATCCCTCCGTCTTTCTGTCGCTCTCTCTCACAGACACACTCAGACACACACACACTATGATCTATATGTAAAATATATTTCCGCCCCGCCGCCATTGAGCCGGTAACCGTGACAACCCCTCGACTGACAGCCCTAGGAGGGACTTTTAGAAAAAGAGGGCGGGACTTACGATAAAGACCCTTAAAGGGGTCATCACTGTTATCCTTCACGGTTACTGTCCTCTGACAGAAAAAAGCGAAAGAATTAAAGGTATGTTTAAAGGGGGGAGCATTAGCATCAATTATGAATGACAAACAGGCCATCTTTGCACCCTTCGATCGATTAGCTCTCATAATAAAAGATCGTTCTTCTCATTCGCTGATCGGGCTGGATAATTAGCAGAAAGGCGCCAGTGGTGAACATTCACTAGAACAAATAAACACTAGAGAGAGAAGGAGAGAGAGAGAGGGAGAGAGAGAGAGAGAAGGAGAGAGACAGAGGAGAGAGAGAGAGGAGAGAGAGAGAGAGGGAGAGAGAGAGAAGGAGAGAGAGAGAGAAGAGAGAGAGAAGGAAAGAGAGAGAGAGAAGGAGAGAGAGAGGAGAGAGACAGAGAAGAGAGAGAGAAGGAGAGAGAGAGAGAAGGAGAGACAGAAGAGAGAGAGAAGGAGAGAGAGAGAGAGAGAGAGAGAGAGAGAAGGAGAGAGACAGAAGAGAGAGAGAGAGAGAGAAGGAGAGAGAGAGAGAGAGGGAGAGAGAGAAGGAGAGAGACAGAGAAGAGAGAGAGAAGGAGAGAGAGAGAGAAGGAGAGACAGAAGAGAGAGAGGAGAGAGAGAGAGAGAAGGAGAGACAGAAGAGAGAGAGAAGGAGAGAGAGAGAGAAGGAGAGACAGAAGAGAGAGAGAAGGAGAGACAGAAGAGAGAGAGAAGGAGAGAGAGAGAGAGAGAGAGAGAGAGAGAGAAGGAGAGAGAGAGAGAGAGAGAGAGAGAGAGGGAGAGAGAGAGGGTCTCGAAGAAGGCAGCTTTACAGACTTACAATAAGTGTGATATACAATATTTAACAGCAACAAGAACAACAAGTATCTGAAAATCAGTGTGTTTGTGTGTGTTCTACATCGTGCAAGACAAACCTGGCACACATTACTATTAACGCACAACCGCGTGCTCGGAAAACGACGCGTGCACACTCTTGACAGCACACACAGTAGAGCTGGAGAACAGATTAAAATATTGTCACCTCAATACATCAATACAAAATACCTTGATACAATTATGTGAATAATTAGGAAAAAGTCATTCAAAAACTCGCTGTTTTGTACAGAAAAAGCCCTGCATGGTGAGCTTTTTGTGCTGATGGGGGGGGGGAGCAGCTCATGCGAAGCGCACATTGTAACCATAACAACACTGTTACCACTGAGTTCTGCCTTGATTGTACCAGCTAATAGCTCTAGATCTAAATTATTGTTATTATTTAAAATAAAAATTTTATTTATTTCTCAAATTTGGTCCGACTATGGCGATGAAGAGACAGCTTGCCCTAGCTTTGGCTTTCAGAAAAATCAAGAGAAGTGGAGTGCTTGTGCAACTTGACAGAATTTAAGCTATTTTATGCAGCCACAGTTAGGCCGGGGTTATACTTGCTGTTAACTACGCGTATATGTACGCAAGATGGCTGACGCATGTATCCTGCATTCATTCAGCGCATCGATTGTGCACGTCCCATAAAATGTATGCGACGCGTGCGTGTGGTGCAACACCAGCGTAAACAGCGGGGGCAGTACAGTGAAGCAACGCGCCGATCAGTAGGACGAGAGAAATAAACTCTCCGTTGTGGTGACGAGATTGGTTTAATGGCCTGATACATTGTCTACGCCGGCGCTGCTGTTTTCTCAAGATACACATCATCACAGCCTCCTCAACTCCCGCCAGCTTCACTGTTTACCTCGTTGTGCAAAATCAGGAAGTGGTCGAAGAAGATATTCCGATGCTGGTGATGATTCGGCTCTGACCTGCCCCCTAGTGGACAAAGTTTTTAATCCTCCATATGTACGAAAAGCACCCAAGTGCAATTTTCTTAACCAATCATTATCGTTACTGCCCTCCCGGCTTGCTCTGATTGGCTGCTGGTAGCCAGAGAGAAAAAAATTCAGATTACTGTCCAGCTCAAAAACACACACACACACACACACAAAATCCACCTTAAGCCAAAATCATAACCAACATCATCATTGCATTATCATTAATTACTATAAAGAACAAGTTGTTCATATTCCCTAAACTACCTCAATGCAATTATTGTCCCTCTCTCTCTCTCGCTCTGTCCCTCTCGCTCTGTCCCTCTCTCTCTGTCCCTCTCTCTCTCTCTGTCCCTCTCTCTCTCTGTCCCTGTCCCTCTCTCTCTCTCTGTCCCTGTCCCTCTCTCTCTGTCCCTCTCTCTCTCTCTCTCTGTCCCTCTCTCTCTGTCCCTGTCCCTCTCTCTCTCTCTGTCCCTGTCCCTCTCTCTCTCTCGCTCTGTCCCTCTCTCTCTGTCCCTCTCTCTCTCTCTGTCCCTCTCTCTCTGTCCCTGTCCCTCTCTCTCTCTCTGTCCCTGTCCCTCTCTCTCTCTCTCTGTCTCTGTCCCTCTCTCTCTCTCTCTCTCTCTCTGTGTCCCTGTCCCTCTCTCTCTCGCTCTGTCCCTCTCTCTCTCTCTCTGTCCCTGTCCCTCTCTCTCTGTCCCTCTCTCTCTCTCTGTCCCTGTCCCTCTCTCTCTCTCTGTCCCTGTCCCTCTCTCTCTCTCTCTGTCCCTCTCCCTGTCCCTCTCTCTGTCCCTCTCTCTGTCCCTCTCTCTCTGTCCCTGTCCCCCTGTCCCTCTCTCTCTGTCCCTCTCTCTCTGTCCCTCTCTCTGTCCCTCTGTCCCTGTCCCTCTCTCTCTGTCCCTGTCCCCCTGTCCCTCTCTCTCTGTCCCTGTCCCTCTCTCTCTGTCCCTCTCTCTGTCCCTCTGTCCCTGTCCCTCTCTCTCTGTCCCTCTGTCCCTCTCTCTCTGTCCCTGTCCCTCTGTCCCTGTCCCTCTCTCTCTGTCCCTCTCTCTCTGTCCCTCTCTCTCTGTCCCTCTGTCCCTGTCCCTCTCTCTCTGTCCCTCTGTCCCTGTCCCTCTCTCTCTCTGTCCCTGTCCCCCTGTCCCTCTCTCTCTGTCCCTGTCCCTCTCTCTCTGTCCCTCTCTCTCTGTCCCTCTCTCTCTGTCCCTCTGTCCCTCTCTCTCTGTCCCTGTCCCTCTCTCTCTGTCCCTCTCTCTCTGTCCCTCTCTCGCTCGCTCTCGCCTCATTTTTTTATTTACCCTCAATCCATCCATCCTTTTCTCCCTTCCTCCCTTGCTCTCTCTCCCTCCCTCCCTCGGTGTGTGTGTGTGTGTGTGTGTGTGTGATAGGGTGTGATAATGTAATGGGGGCTGGTAGGTCTTGACTGGTTTGGTTAACTAATGGGGGCAGGGCAACACAGTAACACACACACACACACACACACACGGTCTGATTTATCATTAACGCTGAGGATCAGAGCTCATTCTAATGCATTATACATGACGAGACGTTTCAGGTGCTTACACATGCGTCCACATACACACTCCGTGACGAAGAACCAGGCTGTGTGTGTGTGTGTGTGTGTGTGCGCACGCGCGCGCGCGCGTGTGTGTGCGTGTGTGTTCTTTCCTCTGCGGAGATGACAGACTGCGAGTGCCCATCTGGCTTTCGGCTCCTAAACCATCCGTCACCAAGGAGACACCAGCCTGCATCGCACGCACGCACACACACACACACACACACACACACCACTGCGCTTTCCTCAGCTCTCCCCTCCAGCCAATCAGACGACACAATGCCACTGCTGCTTCCTGTGCACTGCTGACTCTTTTAAAGAGACGGCGCACATTTTTCTGCTCCCCTTGACGTTTCACACTTGACACGTCTTAAAGCCGCTGGAAGAAACGCAGCACGATGTGGTGTGACACATCAACGCTGCTTCATGTCGCTGTTGTGTAAAAATGAAGTATAGCCGTGTTTCTGTATGTTGCTGGCTCACTGCTGGTCACATGTCTGTTCAGAACAGGAAGTAATCTCCCCGACTGATGCTCTGTAAGAGCTTTTCCATTCACGAGTCACTGACTCTCACTGTTGGATTTAAAGCTGCAGTGTGTTTAGCGAGTGAGCATCAAGAATAGCTGAAGCAGTGACATATCTCATCCATCACACTTTAGTATTCTTTAGCGTAATGATTGTAACTTTAAAAAATTGGCTATGTGAGCTTTGTCATATAGTGAATTCAAATGAAACTTGTGAATTAATGCTTTCGACATGGTTTCAAGGGGTTAAAGAAGCAGTTTGTAATTTTAGCGCCCTCTGCTGCCTGTAAGGTAAATTGCAAATGCAATGAAAACATTGATAAGACCTCCCCCGCCCCAGCAGCTCTGTTTCCAATGGGGGAGCAGCTCATTTCCAGGCTGTAGAAATGCAAACAGAATCCTGAAATGAAGAAACTAGCGAGATCTATTGCAAATCATTTTTTCCCCTACTTTTCTAATGTATTTTTTTTAAATCATTGAATTGTTTCAGGTCTAGAAACACTTTTAAACATCACAAACTGCACCTTTACAATTGCTAGGCATCTGGGAAATATGGATGCCACCTTAAGACTTAGGTTAATGATTTAGATAGGTAGCAAGTAGCCGTTACATCTTTAATATGGACAATGTAAAGGTTACTCACAGCGAAAACAAGTCAAAAAAGTCAGAAATATCAACATTTCCCTGAGATGTGTTGGTAAAATACTAAGAAAAAGACTCTGTATGACTAAAATTACACTTAGCATCCACCACTAATCAAACTTCTGTATTGAGAAACGTCAACATTGCGTCACATTTTGAGAACTCCTAGTGAACTATCAGATCATTTAAACTTACTAGTGAATACCACAAGAGTGGGTCATGGTGGTCCCTTCTAATGTCATTCTTTCTAAAGGACCCTTGAGGACCCCATCCAAGCCAGCTATCTAGGTTACCGTTTATAGGTAATGTTAAGCTCCAGTGATTGTCTCTTGGTGTAGCGGTGGCTTATGAAACCTTATTTTATTTAACACTTTCTTTCATACAGTGAGAGTAGCTACTACCAAGCTTGCTATCTATTTAGTTATGTTTAGTTACTCTAATGACAACCCCTTAGTGTAACTATCCAGCCAGCTTTTATTCAATACCACAACTTATGGTGCCATGAGCTAGCTAGCTACTTATGTTTAGCTAACGTACGCCAATGACAGCCCCTTGTAACGCTGGGTTTAAAAATATTTTTATTTTTATTCCGATCTGCCACATAAGGAAGACGGCAGCTTGATACCATGTGACCTTCATATAAGCAACTCAGTTCATCAGATGGGTGATTTCAGCCAATGAAAAGAGTCCATGTCGTCAGCTCGGCAGGGGGGGAACCACACCGATCAGGTCAAATCTTTTCCAAAACACAAAACAGGACCCAATCTGAAGGTAGCAATAGTTGCCATTTTGTCAGGTGGGGAGTCAAATTAAATACACAACTTCACTACACACACATACACACACACTCCATGATGCTAGCATGATTTCCCTAGGCATGCGTTTCCGTTGGGATCCTGTGACGACAGCGTTACGCCAGTGTGTCGATGGAGGGCAATAAAAGTGATAAAGTGGGTAGACACATGCATACAGACACACACACACACACGCACGCGCGCCATAGCTGCTCTTTGTGCCAAGACAAAGAACAGAATATCTCTCTCTGTGTCTCTGTGTCTCTGTCTCTCTCTCTCTCTCTCGGCATTTGACAAACAGCCCGCGGGCGCTCAGCAAGCACGTCACCGTAAGCAGGGCACTGCCACGGCAACCGCTGCCAATCAGAGCGGCCGGCTGCCTGTTGGACGGACTACCCGGCCAATAGAGCTCGCCCTGTTCACGCAAACGCCAGGAATGTGTGTTTAAAGCCAGGAATCGGTGTCGACGGCAATGAGCAAATGGTCATTACAAAGATCCACACACACACACGCGCACATACGCGCGCACACACACAAACAGCCCAGTCACACTTCACAAACAAAACAGTGCGAGATAGAGGGGCTGGAATTACCACACACACACACTCACAACACACACACACACATACACACACACACATACACACACATACACACACACATACATACATACACACACATACATACACAGCACTGTGCAAAAGTTTTAGCACCTTAAACATGTTATATACATTTTCTCTTTGATGTTTATTTGAGGTCTTCTGCATTAGTGTGTCATTAGAAAAGAGCTAATTTTAGTGAGATATTCAGCACTA
>JAOUQW010000038.1:20965970-20976630 GCA_028565825.1 Olivaichthys viedmensis | reverse complement strand
AGACAGAGAAAGTAAACAAGAGGGATGAAACTGAAAAGAAAAAAAGAAGAACAGAAAAGCAGAAAAGTTGAGAGAGAACCAGAGAAGGATTTTTACAAAAGAAGGGCCTTGTAGGGCTATATGTAGCTGTCCATCCCTGGCCTATGTCCAAATAAATCCTGCTACAGGATACGGATTTGGATAGTTACAAAAGTAGAAAAACATTCAATTAGGCTTTTGGGAATCAAATTAGTTTTTAAATTAAGTTGCAAAGTGTGTTATTAAAATGGTATTAACGTAAACAGCAAACACTGTAGATATCAGGCTTTGTTAAAATCAGGCATGGTCAATGAAACTATTATTAATGCTAGTAATACTGCTATTATTACTGCTGTTATTACCTTACTGATTTATATGGTTACTTTTTCAACACACTTCCAGAAAAAACGTCAAAGTTCTGCAAGACGTGGCCTTTTTTTTCATCCAGCATTTATCGAATAATATCTTGAACACGCAATTTTACTTGGAATTCCCATCTCTACCCTACGACAACCTCCTGAATCGGCCTCTTGGAATTTCTGAAAAGCCTAACACCGCATACATATGAGAAAACACGTCTATGTAAGAAGCACAGCATTTTCTATGTCGTTAGATCACGTTACCACAAAGCACAAATGAACTGTGAGGATTAAAAGACCCAAGGACTCGGAAGGAAAAATGCACAGCATAAACTTTATAAAGCATGTTTTTTTATGATTAAATCCCTTCAGGGGAATTAATCTTAGTGCCCAGAGTGGTAAAAGTGCAAGAATTGTCACTGCGGTGGCTTTTAAGAAATGGGGGGCTGAAAATATTATTATAAAATCTGAGTTAGTATTGAACACATGACGGGCAAGAGCTATTGCATCATAAAATATAAGAGCCTATCATTTTGCAATATGCAAATGCAGGCCATGCAGCACAGGTCTACCAGAGGAATATTTGCATATTCATAAAATCTGTACATTTCTTGATGAGAGTAAAACTGTGGCTTTTTCTGTTGTCTAATGACATTTCTTTCAAACAATTTATTATTCAGTATAGGGGAAAAAATTTAAGATCTTTGAAAGACTTTTGATGAAATCTAGCCTACAAATGTAGGAAGGACAAAATGAGAGCCTATAACAATTTCAAATTTTGCAGTTTATCAGTGGAGCGAGCATGTCCAGTGCCATAATATAAGCCGCTTAAACCAATTTGTGTAAATATTGTTTTTTAACCCGCATCACCAAGGGACAGGTCGCCTGCGCTTCCTACTGCTACACAAGCACTTTTTCCTCCTCGCATTTTCCAACCAAAATCTGTTTAATGTCTGCACTCAATTTCAGGCCAATGAAATGTGGCAAAGGAAGCATGGAACTGGAACAAACCCACTTTAGACGTCTCTCTGTGGGAGGCAATCATCAGTGTCAGGGTTCACAGCCTATTTTTTAACAATACCTATTTTTTAACTATATGTGTTGGCATAGAATCGTGATGTGTTTTCGTGGTGATTATTACACACTGTTGCTGAAGACCCGGATGCTGGCATGTGTGAATATTTATCTATTACAATAACTGCATATGCTTTTACCGCAACGTACAATATTCCTCCAGGTTCTCAGTTTTCCTCCCACCTCCAAATGCCGGTATGTGGATTGACTACTCTAAATTGCCCTTGGGTGTGAATGAGCGTGCAAATGTCTGTGTGTGTGACGGACTGGCGTCCCATCCAGGGTGTATCTCCAGGCCCACCGCAACCCTGACCAGGATAAAGCGGTTACTGAAGATGATTGAATGAATGAATCAGTATATATTTGCCTGTACCTGTCTTATTAAAGGGAACTTTATCAGTATTATCATGTCATCACTTCAACCACGCTGTGCCTGGGACATTTGCTTACTTGCGATCACATGCTATCTTTTCTAGCTTCGATGAAAACACAACTGGGCTTTTAAATAGATCGAGCAACTTTATCGAGGTGTGAGCTGGCCAACTTACTAATGCTAACTAGCAAGTTACATAACGCTGCCTGTCCAGTCGGGTTAGGTTGCCTAGCTACATTTAACAATTTAAAAATTAAAACCAGAAATTTTACTTATAACTTTAAACACAAATATTACTGTGAAGAAAATGTTAGCTACGAGACAGGAAATGAACATGTATTTGTAAACATGTTCCTCAATGCGGTTTTACATAAGCAGTCTTTAGTACGTTTGAATCGAACCCTGCTGCGTTTACTTCCTCGGTGCAGGTCGTTTAGGCAGGTGTGAAAACAGCAATCGCACTCGGGTGCGGACCAAAACAACCGCTCCGAGACCGTCTGAGTGAGGTGGTGTCAGTCCACTTCCGAGCGAACACTAGTGCGGATTTGATTACAGTGAGAACATGATTCCACCCTGATTCACTTCCTGATTTGCAGGAAGTAAACCAAACATGCTGTGTGTTATGGATTGCAGGCAGCATTTTTTGACATGCGAGCTGCTAAACTGATGAGACACAAAATGAGTGCCAGAGGACAAAGCTGGAGTGCTGCAGATGTGCATTCTGGAAAAAATACTGATGTTTCATACTATTTATTTGTTTTATTATTTAATTATGTATTCAATTCTTAGCACTGGCTTTCGGATTCTTTGTGCTTGGTTGATTTGCATGAAAATATATGTTTATTTATTCTGACCAATAAATGAAAAATCTCTTAGCGAGTACGTCTCTAGCTCCGCCCCTTCCCACACGCCACTAAGGAAATGTTTTTTTGTTTGCTGGTTTGTTTGATTCTGTGCCGAATCGGACCAAATAGAAAACAGAACAAAAGTTTCACTTTCACTCTGATTTGGAGTAGACCAAAAACAACGAATGCACTCTTAGTCTGAGCGTCAGTTATGTCCGCCCTGTTTTGTAAACTTTCATGCACCTCTTGTCTGTTGAACAAAATTCTGACCACAGTATTTTGAAGAGTACTTGGTTAAAATATTAGGTTATATTGTATAAGCAATTATTGACACATGCCTACCTCAACGTGGGCAGCAAATTTCGTCATGCCTGAGGAAGCTGCTGATATGCAAATCGACTATTAACCATGCTTTAAAGTGTGCATTACAAATATGAGGGTGTCACTAAATGAAAATGTCAACTAGGCTCCCTTCTGTTTCTCCATTTTACTCAGGTGTTTAGAACGTGTGTTTGTTGAGTGAGAAAAGGAAGATAATCAGAAACATGAAAAGAGCTTAAGCACTAACACACACCTTAAACAACATTCCAGTGTAGCGTGTTAAACACACACACAGGTGAGGAAAGGTCCTAATTGTTGAGCATTAGGGAGTCTTCTTTGTACCGTGTGGTATCACTATGTCCTGAAAATGGAATATATTGCTGAAAAAAAAAAAAAAAGCAGTAATGTTGGTGTAAAGGTGATACATGTGACCGGAGCCTCTGTGGGAGAGATGGCGTGACTAGAACAGTTCAATCACATTACACTCCATCGTCTGACCTGAGATCAGCTACTATACGTTTTTCGGCCGGAGGTCCACCACGAAGGCACTTTATCAAACTGATTCTGGGTCTGTTGTTAAGAGCACAGCAGCAGAAAGTAGGGCAGATTATCCAGCGGCATTTACGGAAGCGAAAAAACTCCCTTTAATGAATGAGTGGCCTACACAAGGAACTATGCAATCTTTTTTCTTTTTCTCAGAAAAAGGAGGACGGCGGAAAGAAGAAAAGGCACATTCTTTTGGTTAGTGCCTCTAATGGTGTGCTTTGTGCAGATATGAGTAGAGTCCACTGCAGAGGGATACAGTAGGATAAATCGGGTTCGTTTAACATCTAGGGCTTGTATTGTATTAATGCACAGTACTGCAGGGGCGATATACGATGCCCACGATATTTAGAAATGTGTATGATCATGGTAATATATTGGGATATTACATAGCCCAGGCCTATTGTGTTTATAAACAAAAGGGATGCACGTGCAAAAAATGATGCATAGGCAATAATTAACACTTGTTAGCTACAAGAAAACCAGGTATTTGCATTCCTGATTAACAGCCCAAGCATGTAAATGAGTGAGGAATTAAAAGCTTACAAGTTGCTCGATGCGTACAATTTGGTTTTATGCGGGCGTGGCCAGGATCCCGATTACAATGATGCAAACTTGTTAAACAAGTCTATAAAACTCAACAAGAATTAGTACCCATGCTGCTTGATCTGTCTTACATTAGTGTGAGTGCTAGCTATCTAGATTAGTGAACTGAAACGAACTAGGCGCGGTGAAGGACGTTGTTTACAGGATCTCCCTCTGTCCAGTCCTGTGTCCTTAGTGTTATTTTAAACTATTTTTAACAATCTTAAGGTTCTGACATCCTACAGAACACTTTGAACAAAGATATACAGCTATACCATTATTTCGTAGAGATTTCTATTATTTTTTATACATATAGTGGGGTCCAAAAGTCTGAGACCACATTGAAAAATCTAGGATATTAACTACCTAACTCTGTATTAACTACCTAAACAAGAATATGGGCGAAAACCTACTCCAGGCTCGATGGCGCTGAAGTCCAAAGACAGAACTGAAAGCTGAGGACTAAAATATGGCCCTGTGTATTTTTTGCGCTGTGATTTCTGGCATTTTTTTGTGCAAAAGTATGTAAATAATAACAAAAAATCCTCAAAAAAAAAAAAAAACATGACGAAAAGGTCCAAAATATAAACACAGCAAACGGATCAAGAATTTAAAAAAAACTAAAGAAACTGCAGATCTTTCACTTTCTTCTCCCACACTGGTGGAATAAACAACTCCTCCGGTTAAATAAATGGCTGCGCACTCTATGACCACTGAGCGCACACGCACGCACGCACACACGCACAACACACACAACACACACACACACAACACACACACACACAACACACCAAACTAAACCATGCTGTACACAGCAGTGGCTGTGCTAGCGGAGTCTCTGACGTCACAGCACTCGCGTGACGCTGCCAACTCAGGAGTTAAATTTAGAGCCTGGGCACTGGGCCCAGACGCTGCAAAACAATGTGATACCACAACTACTGCTTTAGTTGGAGTCATCACACATACACTCACACCCCTTCAGCCTCTGTACCCGGCCTCAACAAACCCTTATACACACCCAAATACACAAACACCCACACACACGATTCAGGAACTCAGAACTCCAGCTCGACTTTCAGAACAGGACAAAAACCACTGCTGAGCGACGAACAGCT
The DNA here is from genome assembly GCA_028565825.1 of Olivaichthys viedmensis. Classification (NCBI taxonomy): domain Eukaryota; kingdom Metazoa; phylum Chordata; class Actinopteri; order Siluriformes; family Diplomystidae; genus Olivaichthys; species Olivaichthys viedmensis. The sequence continues at coordinate 20,971,397 of JAOUQW010000038.1, read as the reverse complement.
AATATGGTTCCAGTAAAATAGAAGGACACACCGAGAGGCCGATCAGTGGGAGTGCTCCAAATGCTAGAGTTTAACACAAGAGTTATTATAAGAGTTAACTCTAATAAAGTCATCGAGAAAACTTTGGGACAGTGTACACAGATGCATCACAGAAAAAGAAATCGCTTTCATACTAGCTAGTAGCATGCTAAATAACAGGCTAACTAGAGGTTAGCAAGATATCATTTTATATAAATCAACCCACTCAGCTAAGGATCGCACATAACATCGTAAAGCTAGTGGTCATTTTTATAGAGTCGTATTTATACATATAGCGTCAGGCTTGTCAGAGTGTGTTGATTTACAGCATACAGAATGATATCTTGCTAGCCGCTAGTAGCTAATGTTACGTTTATTGCATTACACATATGAATGTTACATTTGTAAACCAACTTGCTACACTAATAGCAGTAATTTCTCAGTTTTAAAACTAATGTACGTGAGCTCCCAAGTGGCGCAGCTGCCCATGGCCGGGATTATACTTACTGTTAACTATGCGTACATGTATGCAGGATGGCCGCCGCACATATCCAGCGTTTATTCGGCACCTTGATTGTGCACGTTTTGCAAAATTAACGCAACGCATGCGTGTGGTGCAAGACCTGTGTAAATGGCGGGGGCAGTATAGTGAAGCAACGAGCCGATCGGTAGGGCGAGAGAAATAAACTCCCCGTCGTTGCGAAGAGATTGGTTCATAGAAAGTATGCAGGCATGTACAGTGGAGTCCAAAAGTCTGAGTGACATTGAAAATCCACCACCATGTTTCACCGTTTAACATCTGTAAGTCATTTATAATTTCTTTAGTTCAAAGAAAACTTAAGCAAATGAGTCCTAAATGAACCTAGGCGTGTTATGGCCTACCGTTATGACAGTATATCGTGATTAGTATAACTGTTTCAGATTTACCATAATTCATTATGTGATCCCAGTATAAATATACAAGTCACAAAACATATTTCCAGATGTTGTGTCACTTTCAATGTGCTACAAGATTTTTAAAACAGGTTTGCCTACTTTTTAAAAGACCAAACATACCAGGTACAAATCTGAGAAAACTGTATTTCTACATGGCTTTGATAAACTACTCTTAAATATTCCAGTTGAAATATTCCAGAACAAACGATTTAATACTTCCTCTTTGAAAAGTTGTAGGCGGATACTGTAATACGCTGAAAACCATGATATTGGGTTGTATGGTGAAACTGTTCCAGCCCTAAATGAACTTTAAAGGTAGATCCGTGCTGAACTGAAAGCCACAGTAACTTGGGTAACTTGCTAATATCTGAACTCAGTAGTGTAAGAGTAGTAACCAGAAGATCTAGTACTGCCAGCAGGCTCCACACAGAAACAAACAGCTAGATCTTTGTTGTTAGTCATTTACCATAAGTCTCACTGTCACACATTCACACACACAGTCATGCAGTGTAGGCATCAACGCTGATACTCACTGACTCACCACCATGAACAGGAGCTGGACAAATTAACAGAAAGCAACGCATAAAAAAGGCCTTCCAGTAACCAAATCAATTATAAATGCAGCTAGACACATGAGTCATATTAGGATGAATAGAATTAACAGTATGTAACAGCTATAATGGAGACCTGACAATCAGCATTTTGTTATGATAGTTTTCAAAGCAAATAGTCACAACCTGAACTACATGAGCATCGGTCAGAAAGAAAATGGCACAATTATTTAATGTATCAAAGGAATCATGCTAACTTGTGCCAAATATGGACAAACAGCGTCTGCCAGCGGTCGCAACTTGATGCTCGACAGGGCACTTAGCAGGATAGCTGCTAAATACAACAAAAGAATGCCATCAGAAATTCCCAGACCTGAATCAGCACCTCTGTGACCCAGCGTTAACGAAAATTGCATGTTGCGAGGTTCACGGGAGTTTGAATATAATGGCATGGCCGCCATTCAGAAACCACCAGTATCCAAAACCAAGATGCATAACCTGGCCTAAGGAGCACAAAACCCGAATCCCTGAGTAATGGAAAGAATAATATGATTTGATGAGTAGTCTTGCACACTTTTTCCTACACCCAGACGCGTTCACCTTTGGAGAAAAGTCGTGAACCCACATCATCTGGTGTCAGCTGTTAAATATAGTGGTGGATCCATAATGATATGGGCAATCATTAGGTCCCTTCGTTGCTCTGCATGGTCCTTTAGTGACCAAGGAACATGGAGCCATTTTGCAGAACCAGCAGCCAGTTGCACCAGGTGGACTTAAGTTCGATTGTAGTCTAGTGTAAACATAAACTGCCGCTAATTTCGAGCTTTTAGTTATAACTTAAAACGTACACCTATCCATTAGTAGGTGCAAGAATAAGAATAGGTAAAGAATATCCGCCAACATGTGACGTTGCCTTTTGCTGTTGTTCAGTGTATTCAAATGCAGGTTTAGTTAGCAGCCGATGAACTATTGTTCGTTGCTAAATTGCAGTTGAATTTGTCGCATGAGAACCCCATGTTTTGTGTTTGTCACAATTTAAAAAAAAAAGAAATCCCACCTGGGGTCTCTTATGTCCAGAGTCCAACACGGTTTGGTGAAACACATCTGCAAAGCCATGTATTTAAAGGAATAGTTCATCAAAAAAATATTTACATAATTTTCCACTTGCCCCAAATGTAGTCAGTTCTTTAGTTTTGCACTGGCGCTACGAGGCTGATGGAAATAGATCTCACCCAAAATCTTTTCCATCAATACATGTAAATCTTCATACGACATTGTTAAGGTACAGTGGGGTCCAAAAGTCTGAGACCACATTGATTTTTTTTCATTGCCACTGCATGGTACTCTAAAACACTTTGCCGAAACTGGATCAGTCGTATCCAAAGCACAATCAGGCAGAGCAAAAGTGAGCAGACCATCAGAAGAGCAATACATAAAGCTTTGTTCACTGAGAGAGAGAACAGCAACTTCATCACAGATACAGAATGTGCTGAACAAAGAAAGAGAGACGAGAGATCAGCAAAAGTAGTGGTCTCAAAGGACGAGTAGCGTCTCTAAAGCACTTCTCAGGAAGGGAAACAAGGTGTCGTGAAAAAGACGCTTGCCCTCAGGCCCTGAAAGATAAATCAATCATCAACACCAAGAGTAGCAGAAAAATGTATACGTTTATTGAGGATCAAAAAGACCCCACAATAAAGCTGAGTTGTCCCCGGGGAGAACCGAGGGTTCTTTTTTTATATTCTCCTGAGTAACGGAGGATCGAATGAGACTTCATCTCTCGCCCTTATCTCTTCTTTATTTTTTTAAAATAATTGGCCTGAAACTAATTCTTGTTTTTTTCCACCTGGTATGTTGCTTTTTTAAGATAAGCATCAGTATCAGTCGGTTCCTCAGCTCCCTTCCTAGACTTTGTTCCGTTGTTTCTCGAGGTCAGAGACGCAGTAAAATCACAGGACAAAAGGCCCTTAGTTATATAGTTTTTTTCCCCCATATTTTAGGTTACACCATTGTCTACAAGCTAACTCATTTCTTATTAAAAATTATGGGGTCATGTCCCCTGAGTATACACTGATTTTTCATATGTTTATGTTGATTATTCATCATGTTAACTACAAAAACACACCACAGTAGGTGCCTCATTTCTGCACCCATAGCACTCGGCGGGGATCTCGTGACTAAAACAGCCGAGGCAAAAGCTGCTACGTTCCTTAACTTCCTTCTTCGTCTCCTCTCTCGTATGTTCACAAGCTGCGTTCGTCGGTTTTGTCCGCTCAATCTAAACATTTGGAAAACCCTGTGCAGGTACATGAGTTCACAGGACATTTTGTCTACAGAGGCAGCGAGAGCGTGATGTAGTAAATGTGCGCGGCACGCTTTGACCCTCTAGTGGAAGTGATGTAAGTAATCACGAAATCCGAACACAAGTGATCAGCCGAGTGTACCAAGTGTAAACAGTATGCGTCTCGGCTGACAACTTGTGATTCGTTCACTTGAGCCACATGTTAATACCAGGTGGAAACGGGGCCTAAGTCAGGCTGTAATCGTGCTCGACAGGTGTCACATCATCTGAGGGAAATGACCAACAATACAGACAATTTCAGATTTTTGATAGATTTCAATATATTTTTGGAAAAAGAGCAGATTATCTTATTTTACATTGCTATTTAATTCATACATTTTTACTTTGTGACTCAGCAATGTTAATAGAAACGACCTGAATTACAACCAAGTGATAACAAACTGAAATTGATCGCTTCTGATTTCAAATGAGAAATCTCACCTTTTAAACATTCTCATCACTTCTTTCTATAAAATCACTTATTAACGATTACTGTTGATTCGCTTCGAGTAAATGTCAAGCTGCGTTAAAGTCATGTTAATTGTTGTATTTTTAAAGCAACTCGCAGCCTGTAACTCGCTGCATCAGAGTTTCACACATGACTCCAGTCACCGTACATAAATCTCGCAAGATTTGACACCCAAGAACAACGCTTCAACCGAGATTAATTCCTGCCGGCGCAAAACCGTGTCAAGTGTAGAGTTGGATTGACGTAAGGAAAGTCGCATGAATTTCGATCTGCCCGTTCAGACTCATTGCCACATATCAGATCTTTATCAGATTTAAGTACTAGTATAAAGACGGGCCCAAATCAGAATTGAAAATGTCAGATTAAATGTGATGTTTACACTGTCATAAAAAAGACAGATCTGTGTCACATATGAGGGAAAAGGCCATTTGGGATTTGGGCCGCTTTTGCCTGCAGTGTGAATGTAGCCTTTGTTATTTTCAGACCTAAATATAATCTGTGATATAAATATGATTTCTTTTTAAATGTTTATTAGAGAAAACTACCCAAGCATATAAAGTTTCAAGGTGGGAAAAAAAAGATTATTGTTCCACTTTAAGTTAAACTTTAAAACGGATCATTTTGATGCAGAAAAAAAGTTAAAGTTTATGGTTCACATGGGGGGCTGTTACAGTATTAAAGAGATGATGATTATGAAAAGTGTTTGTATCTGTTTCAGTTTGTATCTGAATCATTATCTCATTTGAGGATTCTGTGTGAACTTTTCTTTCACTATTTTGGATGCACTGTAAAAAATTTCAAAGTGTCTTTACATCGTTTGAAGTATTCTGACCTTTTCCTTGTGTAAATATAAAAGCCTGTTTTTCTCAGCTAAATTTATCAGGGATTGTGTCTGTCACTGTTGTATTGCTGTAATAAGCTAAACGCTGTGTTTAAATATCAAGGCTTGCGTGATTGTCCTTTCTGGTTCAGTCATTGCACTCATGATATGTATATGTATACATACACACACATACATACATACATACACTCACCGAGCACTTTATTAGGAACATGTACACCTTCTCATTCATGCAGTTATCTAATCAGCCAATCGTGTGGCAGCAGCGCAATGC
>JAOUQW010000038.1:20948201-20959485 GCA_028565825.1 Olivaichthys viedmensis | reverse complement strand
TGGCCTGAATGCCCTGCCACAAACGCTGTGTGTCCCTGGTGTCTAAAAAGTGTCCATGGATTTTCTGAGCATAGTTAAGGATCGGGGTGTAACCTTCGGGAGCAACAGATGCTTGACCTCATTTGTTGTGGAATCTGAAAGACGAAGACATTGCGATAGCGCCTGGTGCCAGTTGCAATGGAGCAGTGGAGCTGCAAGTTGTGAGGGGTTGGGATGGACAAGGTGGTGGTGAACAGGATGAGTGAAAGAGGATGGGATGGGTAAGGGCTGGAGTTGTGATGAATAGGGAAGAGGGTTGGGATGAATAGGGGAGGGGTTGGGATGAGTGAAGAGGGATGGGATGAGTGATGGAGGGGTTTAGGATGAATAGGCGAGGGGGTTGGGATGAGTGGAGGTGGGGTTGGGATGAATAGGGGAGGGAGTTGAGATGAATAGGAAAGGGGTGGGGATGAATAGGAAAGGGGGATGGGATGAATAGGGGAGGGAGTTGGGATGAATGGGGTAAGGATGAATGAGAGATGTTGGGATTGAGGTAAATGAGTGCAGTTGTTTAGAAAAGGGTCTGCGATCCTGGAAGGCAATGGAAAAGTGGTTGTAATCCTTGAGAGAGCCTGAGTGCGAGCATCTGCGAACCTTGAGGTAGAAACTGGGGGAGAGCGTATGCGTTTAGTGAGAGGGAAACTGAGTGAGCGGCCGTGGGCCTTGAGAAAAAGAGAGCTGGAGAACTTGGCTGAGAGCATTTGGCTCTTGAGAGAGAGACTGAGTTAGAGTGACTGCGGGCCGGGAGAGAGCAGGAGAGGCTGAGTGGGGTCAGTAAGTAAGCAATCCTAGAGGGAGAGAGACTGGAGAGGGTGCGGTCCTGGAGAGAGGGATTGAGTGTCATCTGGGGTCCTTGAGAGAGAGTGAGGGCGTCTGTGGTCCTTGGGAGAGAGACTGGGTGAAGGCGGCGGTGGTCCTTGAGAGAGAGACTGGGCAAGCACATCGGCGGTCCTTGAGAGGGAGAGTGGGTGGGGGTGTCGGCGGTCCTTGAGAGAGACTGGCTGAGGGCATTGCTGGTCCTTGTGAGAGAGACTGGGTGGGGTGTCAGCGGTCCTTGAGAGAGAGAGAGAGAGAGAGAGAGAGAGAGAGAGGCTGAAATTGTGAGAGGGGGGTTAAATTCATGAGAAAGAGAGAGGGGCTGGAATCATTAGGAGTCAGAAGGGCCAAGAGTGTTGAGAGGTAGCGGCTGGAGTCATTGAGAGACAGGGGAACTAGGGTCATTGAGAGAGAAAAAGGGGCTGAAATCTTACTATGTAATGTAGTGTAATGTGGTGTAATGTAATGGAATAAAGAGAGGCTGAAATCTTTGCGTGAGATCATGGCGAATAAGAAGCTGAGAAGAAGGGCAGAAGTGCTGTGAATGAGGAGCTCGGTTTCCTAGATGGATGTGGAGCTAATGGAAGCGATGACTGGCTAGGACGCAGTGCTGCGCGAAGGCATCGAGCAGGGAAGATCGGCAAGTGCCGACAGTAGGAAGCTCTTCGTCCGATGTATTGATATTGATTTCCGAGGTAAGCGAGGTAAGCGTTTGCATTTAGTGCGGTTGGAGCGAGGCCGTGTCATGTGAAAACTCCATCACGAGCAGAGGAAGGGGAGAGATGTGAATTTATAGGGAGTTGGATAGGAAGAAGGTGGAGCTTCAGGCGTGGTCTTTCTCTCAAACTTCAGTTATTTCATAACTCCATTTATAGTGGAAAACAAGAGCACACAGACAAACAGAGACATAAAGACAGCAGTCTTCTGAGAGTAAGAGGGAAGGGTGGAGAGATGATGACAGGAGGGAGTGAAGTGGCATCCATTGTTGGAAAATGAACAGTAAAATTACAATATACTAGTCTACTTCTTCAGTTAGATTGTTTTAGCACTTTTCCTAAGAATTCTACTTACATTATTTTTTAAATGGCATTATTTTTAACCTGACCATTTGAAGTTATACATTTTTCGTTTTAATATATCGCCTTTTCCACATGCTCACCTTCTTATTGTCATGCGCGCGGCTGAGCGCGGGACATAGCGCCATGCGCTTGTGTGTGTGTGTTCGCCTGTCCCTGTCACGTGAGTCATGTTAAATGTTCCCAGCTGTTCCTTGTTCGTCCTTTGATTTCTAAGTGTTTAAATATCCGCCTGTGTCCATCCCGTATTGTCTCCTGTTGATTGTGTGTCAGCACACCTGTCGCGGTGTGCGTCAGTTTATGTTTACCCCCGAGCGTTATTTACAATAAAGATGTTGTTTCGTGAGAGCGTCTATGTGATTGTGTCCGCACCCCCGCACCTGCAGCACTTTGTGACACTTATTGGTCGTCTCCACATTCTTTCAAAACTGCATGTCCAAAATCTCTTTATACAAGATATCTACCTACAGTGCTAACATATATATAAGTTAATGAAAGCACAGTCACAATCTTGTCACTGGCCAGTAGAAATGAAACTATTTTTTACCTATGAAATCAAAACCTCTTTGCTGTCTGTGATCTAACAGTACTTCTGCTTCAGTAGATATGTTAAGGAGTCTTTCAGAGCAGACGGCAGTGTTAATTCCCGATGTAAAAATGTAATGGTTTAGTAGTACTAAGTCAAGGGAGTTGTGGAATCACCTTTTTCTTAGCTTTTATTTTTGTGTAGTTTAAAATTGCATAGAAGATGAACAGAGGTCCTGGACAGGGTCACAGGATAGATAGACATTTCCACAGGATAGATTCTGTTGAGCAAAAATATACCTAATAATAAGTAAATATACAAGAACATTAATAATTAAACACAGTTTTTGTTTCTTACTTGCTTCTCCCCGTGTCCTGGTCATACCTGCGTTAGTCAGCAGGCGGTGCCACAGGAATAGTAGACAGGTTCCCATAAACTCTGGTCCTGGCAACCCCACCATTGAGATATTATTAGATGATTAAACCTTGACACCTGCTCCTAGACCTGCTCATATACCAGCTCCACTGGCAGGTTCGTTATTGAGCTCAGTGGTCCTACCATTTCCACACGAATATAATGGGTCCCCAGAAACATGCAGAGAATTCTCAACTCATTGCACACTGATCCTAGAAATGCAGAACCACAAGTTCCCACCAGCGAAATTACAAGTGGGGTATATGATTTCACTTCTGGCTGGTTGAGCACTCACAGTGGCCACCACACTGTGAAAGCAGAAATCCCCGTTGTGGAATAGCGCAGAGGTGTTTGTGATGGCCCTCCTGTCAACCTGTCAACAGAAGAAGGGTGGCTCAACAAGTTCTGACACTCAAACAGTGGCTAATCACGTCATGGACTTCCAGACATGAATAATACGGCCCTGCTCACCACTTTTTATAACAGTTTAATAAAAATATCAAAATTACCTGACATCCGGAGAGTGGGGCAATTCACTAGAGGATTTAATCTCTGCAATAAAACATTTCGAATAATGGAGTAGAGAGAGGAGACGTGAAAAACAATGCCGCTATTCTCCAGGGTTATCACTGATGTGCTCCCCATCTACATCTCAGCCTCTCTTCCACAGTCTTCGGCCAACGTTGAGGACTGAACCTTTCATGTCTCTCATTGAATGAGAAAGACTGATGGGGCCATGAAGAGAGGGCTACTGTGGCAGTACTGGCCACCTTTGCAACAGTTGCCTGAAGCTTCAGACAAAACCAGGCACAATCCTTGCCACCCGTCGCATGAATGGTTTTAGAGGTGACCTTGTACTGGGTGAAGGAACATAAGGGAGAGGTTCAACTCCCAGCATTGATTGATCTGGATGCAAAAGAGACAGTTAAACAGTCTTATAATTTGTTTGACCAGGTCTAAGTGTCTGGCCTCCAAACCTGATCTTACCTAGGTCCTTAAGGCCTATTATGACCTGACTAAAGGCTATCCCTAAGAAAGATGGACATTGATGGTCACAGATTGGCTATGGATAGCTCAATTAATTATTGACCATTAAAAGTGAATATCCATTTCCTCTCATCTACAGCACATTCTACCTGTTTAGGTGCACTACCATATTTACTAAATTTGACTTACTCAATACGTATCATCTAGCACACACAATGAGAGAAGGGGACGAATGGAAGACAGCCTTCAGCACCCCTAGTTGCAACTATGAATATCAGGTGATGCCTTTTGGTCTCTCTGACTGTCCAAATTTTTTCCAACATTTGAAACCCTGAAAGCACAGTTCACTTATGGCGCCCATTTTGACACACCCTGCCATTTCTGGTGGAGGTCAATGCATCCAACACTGGTCTCAAACATCTGCCATGGATGATAAAACTCACCTCTGTGCATTCCTTTTACCAAATAATTTAATTATAATACTGGCAATTAAGGCCTTCTAGCAGTCAAGTTTATATTGGAAGTAACATTGGTTGGTAGGGGCACCTCATCCGTTCCAGGTCCTGATGGACCACAATAACCTCCAGTACGTAAGAGAAGCCAAACCACTGAACAAGCCTTGGGACTTTTTAAATAGATTCAATTTCATAATAACTTACCATCCTGGGTCAAAAAATACAAAGACTGCCGCTCTCCCTCAGCAACACGATTGTTTAAGAATGGAACTGTTTCCTGATCAGCTCCCAGTGTGGGTGGTTGGGAAGGTATGATTGTCATTGGAGGAGGTCATACACAGGGCAGAACCTGTCCCTAGCCCCACTATATGTCCATGCCACTACTTGCACCAACATTACAGTTCAGTTCATCAGCTAACGGTTCTGGTTGCCATGGATGGAGAAGGATATCGATGGGTATGTTTGCTGGGTTTCTCCTTTATTGTGCTAGATGTAACTTTTTTTATGGTGATAGAGTGTACCCATTCCCTTTCCCCCATGGCCTGATAAATATTGGTGCATGGTCTCTGACAACCCAAGACCTGGAGCCAGAAGCTGATGTGTGCATTGACCGCCAATAATCAACTAAACAGTTCCACAATGGGTCTCCTATTCAGGTCGGGTATGGGTTCAAACCCCCATTTTTCCCTTATTATCAACCCAAGATAGCTATTCCGTGTGCAGGGGCTGCAGTGTAGATGGAGAAGGGCTCAAGCAGGTGCTGAAATGGGCCACTGGAAATCACCAGCATCAGGCCAAAAAGAGGAGGAGACCCACACCAATGTTCATACTATGGCAGCATGTGGCTGTCTGCTAATAATCTCCAAATATCCACTAAGTTTACCTCACACCACACTGGCCTGTTTGATGTGTTGAGGAGGATCAACCCCATAGCAGATCAGCTGAGGCTCCCGAGAACTCCACGAGTGAGTCCCGTGTATACTGAACTCTACCTGTGGAATGATTTATTTGGTTAACAAATGCTGCTTGTGGATTTACTCACCTGTTGATGAACTCTGCCTGTGAAATTACTCCCCTGTTTAACAAATTATACTTGAGGAGTCTGTTTACTTATCCACTTGTGGAGCACATATTTTTGCTCTATGGTGTTTTGAACTGTGACCTGCTTCCAATGAACTTATAATGTCTGCAAGTGTGCTTAAATTCGATTGTCAGAGTGTGACTATTTTTCACTTTATCTTTTTGTAACTGCCAAGTTTAGGTAATCTGTTCTATTAAGCATAGGTAATTAAAAGTCCTTAGTGAATGTATTTTTGAACTGCTTGAACTGTATGAACTGCTTTTTTGCTTTGCTCATAAAAACTTTAAAAGGTAGACATGGCCTTTGTTTCGTTTTTTTTGGAATAAGGAGGCCAAAAGACCTGGATAACTGATGACTGATTCATACACATGAAAAAGAACCCAATGTCTGCTTCATACTGTGTACATCCTTCAGTAAAGATAATTTAAGGTGTTTTTGTATCAGATCAGGCTGGTGAGACGAGATCTGCAAATTGCAATCTCACTCTGATACACACGTTTACAGTAAAATGAAACATTGAGCCTCCAGCAGCATGGGTCAAGACTGAAGAAAATACAGAGGGTCTGCCCACAGGACTACATGGAATGCAAATATCATAACAACTGAAAGGCAAGAACAATGTACAGTACATCACTACAGTTTTTGCAGAATGACAACTGCACCACACACTAAATACACAGACCTTAGACGTGTGTGGTGAGGAGAGAAAGAGGTTGGCACAGACCTTTGGCCAGTGTGTAAGGACAGGGGTGGAGGTCATGTCATGGGAGGAAGATGACATCATGGTGTCATGACAACTGTGGGCAGGGTCACTCCGGATCTCCACAGCAACGTCAGTCCCTTCCTTTCGCATTGCTACAGCAACCCCTCCCGCTTCCTGATGCCTGTCCAAGGCCAACGTCCCTCCCAGACTCAGGCATCCTGAACACACTCATCCTGAACACACACTTATACACACATGTACACGTAAACCAAACACAACCAAAACATAACATGACAGAGATTCTGTCTATTTGAGGATGCAGGTACACGTTTTCCAGTAGAATAGAACCAAAAAATATCTCAAATCTGCATAAAATTGCCACTTATATCCATACAATAAAATTTAATTAATTAATAATCCAAAAGATATAATCAACTTCGCTCCCTAAGCTTTTTTGGTGAATGCAGCCGGTTGCACTCTAACGCTACGTGTGCATTTGCACATTTTGTGGCCGCATGCCGCCGCACTGCCTCTCTTGGCTCGCCGCTGGTGGGTGTTTCTATGACGTTTACTTGGATTTGGTTATGCCAAATTAAAAGTCGTCCCCTTCGTGAAGCCCTTACCTGATTGGTTAAACGAGGACCATCATGCACCGCATGAATGCAACAGAGCTCTCCATTGAAATGAATAGCATGCGGTGCGGTGAAGTTGCAGGTGGACGCGTACCGTGAGAAGATCCCAAGCACAGTTAAGTTGCAGCCCTGTGCTGTTTTTATGACTTGAAAAAAGAACAAAGTCGTTTTATGGCCAAGCTGATTGTTTTCTCCTACCTTCCCTAACAAATTCCTTTTTTTGTTTTTAATTCATGTGTGTGTCAGAGAGAGAGAGATCAAGAGAGGGAGAGGGAGAGAGAATGTCCCTGCACCCATTTTTTATTTAATCTTCTACTAAACTACTAGTAGTGTACACTGCAAGCACACTAAACAAGGAACAAGGTGTCATTCGAAACCGTCTCCAGCAAACCGGTGTGTTGAGGAAACTTGTGCTGCATTATTCTCCTGTGTTGGCAGATTGGTACTCAGCTGGATGTCATTGCTCTGGGAATAAGAATTAGAACCAGACTTATTCCCTGCTCATCATCACTACATCCTCTCCTCCTCTTCACGAGTTTGCTTGTTTCTCCTCTTTCCTACACTCACTCCTCTTCATACCTCAAACTAGCCCTCTCTTCTACATCCTCTACACTCACTCTCTCCTACTCATTCATTTGCGCCCTACTCTTCTTCTCATTCCACTGCTTTCTTCTCCTCCTCCAATGTTCTCAATCGCAGGCTCCCTCTCAACTCCCCTCCTCTTCTCCAGACTCGTTCACTCCTCCTCATCTCCCAACTCCCTCCCTCCTGTTCTTCCCTACACTTGCTCTCTTCACTTAATGTACAAACTTCGCTCCTCCTCTTCCTCATGTGCCCTCCTCCTCATCCTTAGACCCGCTCTTTTCCTTTTCCCTGGATTTGCTTCCTCTTCATTCCCAGACTCACACCCTCTTCTTTATTCCAAGATATGCTCCTCAAATCCTTGCTCTCTTCTCCTCATCCCCTACCGCCCTCCTCCTCATTGGTACACTTGCTCCTTCCTCCTGTTCTCCACACTTGCTCCGGCCTTTTATCCACTCACTCCCTCTGCCCTATTCTTCTGCTCCCTTCCCCTCCTCTCCCTCAGATTCAATCCCTCCTCATCTTACCCACACTTGCTCCTGTCTCCTCATCTCCTCACTGTCTCCTCCTAATCCCTAGACTCCCACCTCCTTAATTCCTCACTCACTGTTTCGTCATCGTCCCTGCATTTGTTCCCTCTCCTCATCCCTCGTCCTCAGTCCCAAGCTTGTCTCAGTCCAAGGTGGGGGAAAGGGCACCTCCACCTCACGGTGTGCTTGTGGCCTGGGTGTAGCAATGTTAGCACATTTGTGCTCAGGCACTCAGGGTGGCAGCGTGACTTCTCTGCATGAGTGAATGCAAGAGAAAGAGATGATCATATAACGTCACTTTTACTTCGCTGTTCAGGTCGAATTGTATCACAGCCTGACATACAGGTACGGCGTGAACACCACCTGAAAGGTCATAGAAACTAATGCTACCACTATCAAGCACTCACCCCAAATAGAGTAGCAGAGCATCCTATGGAAGGCAGTTTTTAAACAACTGGAAGGCATAAATCTGCTAAGTGTCCGTGCTGGGCTAAGTTAAACCCAACCATAATTTCCACTGAGGGCAAAGCTGATATAAAGTCAGAGGAGAGTTGGTGGTGGCTGTTGCCTTTCCAAAATTTAGATGGACTGAGTGTTTTTACAATCACCAAGAGAGCTGTTGCAAACCACAGGCATCTGTTAACTCACAATGAGTTACAACGGAGAACGAGAGCGGTAGAGAGATTCTGCATTTCCTTTCTCTTGGCAAAATTTACCTATTTTTCTTTTTTACTGTCTAATTTTCCTCTCCCTATCCCCCCTCATGGAAACACTCTCACCCAATTGTTGCATATTCCCTCTCCCTTCCCATCTCTTTTCCCTCATTAGAGCTGGTTTGTCCTTATTTCTGACCCGAACACACTCCTTATTGTTTGGTTTCGAAGCAGACAGAATTGAGATATGTGAGTGCAGATATGGGTACAGTCTTTATTAGCATTAAGCTCACATGTTAACAGCATTTCTTTGCCATGTAATCCGCAGACCTGTACAACAAAGGCCTCTAAAGCTCTCCAGATGGAGCGGCCCCATCCAAAAGCACTGAAAGCTGCTAAAAACAGCTGCCTGGTAAATGAGAGATTGTGGTTTGGATCCTACGGTGGTGGAAGGAGCTTATTACAAGAATCTGCAAAGGTTTGAGTCTTACAGAAACACTATGGTGGACAAATGCAGTGATCCGAATGCGCTACCATTTCTGCAGCTAATTCAAGCTGAACACTGCTCAACCAAACATTAAGTCCACTTCCGCACTGGGTCTAATTTTACACTGAATCTCTTTCAGTACTACTAAACAGACCTCAGGAGGCCACTAGTTAAACTAGTGACTTTATTAAAGCACTTTGTAACACTGGAGTCCTCTATAAAGTAATTGTGTATATTTATAAACTGTTAAGGTTAGTGCATGTTAACAAGCACTTTTTTAGCTTTAATATTTAGTAAATGTTAGCCAGCATGTCATGGCTTAATGAGTAGTGTTTCACAACCCCAGGCGAATTTCAAGTCATTTGCAAATGATCAGAATTATTAGGACGTCAGATAATCTCGTACAGAACAACTTGAACAGCTTCCTATTGGGATTGATAATGATTATGTGTCACAGTCACAGGACAATGTTGCAGATAATAATAATAATAGCTTTTATTTTACTTGGTAAATCTCAAAGTGCTTTACATAATACTGCTAGAATGCCATCAGCAACAAATCCATTATATTGTGTCTTTTTCTGAGTTCTACTATTTCTGCAATTATTTCAAGTGGAACACTGAACAACCAAATCAACTATGGGTCTGATTAAACACTGGGGTTAAATTAACACTGGGTCTAATTTAACACTGGGGTTAAATTAACACTGGGTCTAATTCAGTACTGGGTCTAATTTAACACTGGATCTAATGCTGTACTGTTTCTAATCAAATACTAGGTCTAATTCAGTACTGGGTCTAATTTAACACTGGATCTAATTAAGTGTTGTTTCTAAGTAAATACTGGGTCTACGTCAGTGCTGGGTCTAATTTACCACTGGGCCTAATTAAACACTGGACGTAACTACGCACAGTGTCTAAATAATCACTAGGTCTAATGTATGTGGTCTAATTCTATGCTGGGTGCAATTAGAAATTCAGCACTGGAGCTAGTTTTAAGATAGGTCTAATCTAACACTTGGTTAAATTGAACTCTAAGTCTTGTTTAGCATTGGGTTTTATTAAACACTGGGTTAAAAATTCAGCACTGGGTCTAATTTAAGACACTTGGTCTAATGTAACACTGGGTCTAATCCCTTCTGAGTTTTACAATCCCTTCTGAACCTTTGGGAAGGCCCGAAAAGCACCTCATTTGGGTGGTAGGGCAGTTGGGAAAAGTTACTCCCTGAAACAAAAACTTTTACAAACAAACTAAATAAAGCATGTCAGTTTTAATCGAGGAAAAATGAATGACAATGAATGGTTCACCAACAACCCTATTGGGTGTTGAATCCATTGTTTCCTACCAGGTGCAGGATATTTAATATATGCAGCAAGAAGCCACTTGGGATTCAGATGTTGTAATCCTGTCCAGATCTTAATAAAGGTCTGAATAATTCTGTTGAATAATGCTGTTGATTGGATTTATAGTATAAAAACATCTCCAGGCCGTTCCCTCCTCAGTGCCGCACACCTCCGCAGCGATTGGCTATTTACTACCCGACCCCCTTGTTATAATGGACAACGGGTAAATAGCTACAGTAAGAACCTACCACGGTTCTGAAAAAGTTTTCCAGTCTTTCAGAGGACAAAACAACAGAAAAAGTTGAACCAGCTTTGACAGTAGGTCTGATTCAGCGCTGCATGTATCCACTAGGTGGTGCCACATTCTCCGGCTCATTTGCAGTAATTAGACTCATGTTCAGGCTCTTTTGTTATACATTTCCGTAGGCTGAAAAGTAGATATATTTCAAAGTTTTTTAATACAATCACATATAGTCTACTGTAACCTAAAGGTCAAATCCTCGCCTCAGGAAAAGTAGAAATAATTAGATGTAATATTGCATTGGAAGAGGGGAACATTCAGCTTTCAGGAGTGGAGTTATAGTAAACAGGCAATGCATTGCAGTGTCCACTTCTCAGTTTATGAACTAAAAGAAGTAACTGGGTGTTAAACATGTTATGTTTATAACCCGATAGGTCACTTTTATGCTTTCAGCGCAAGAAAATGATATCTTAAGCAAGTGAAAACATCTTGAATGTACACTCTCAGAAAAAAAGGTACTAAACGGGAATTTTTCTTGGCACTGGGGTGGTACCCTTAAGGGAACATCTTTTGTATCTTTAGTATGTATCTTTTACCTGGGAAGGTGCATTTAGTGTACCTTTAAAGCTTTACTCTAGAAGAGAATTAAATGTACAACAGTGGTCCTTAAGGTCTAATTATGTTTAAAGGTACACTATATTCACATTTCCAGGTAAAAG
>JAOUQW010000038.1:20924260-20944260 GCA_028565825.1 Olivaichthys viedmensis | reverse complement strand
CAGACACTCACAAATTCATTCACACCTAGGGCCAATTTAACATTAGCTTTAATATATTCCAATTTAAGCTGCCCGGATCCAGGATCCACAGGATGGGGCCAAATTCCTCTCCAAATGTGCCCTAGTCGAAATGAGCTTGGACGAAATGGTCAAAAGGGGTAGTTTCTAAGAGGGCTAAGAATCTTTTCATTGACTATTAATTTCTGGTTGTCCTTGACTAAATTTTTTTATACTTTTGTACTATCTCATATTATACCACAGTGCTGTTGAATTCTTGTTTCTGATAGGTCAGAAGAGGTTAATTATTTTCCTATAACTGCACGCTTCATCGTGTTATATTCCTTACATCTATCCCATCTCTAAAGAAATGGGACAATTTAACATTTTATCTACAAGACTGACTTGAAAATTAACATTTTACTATGACTACAAATTATTTAGTTGTAAACTTGCAACTCCAAGGACTGCGTTGTAATGCTTGAAGATGAAGCTCCCTCATATATGCTTACCAGGAAAATGATTAACATCCACACTAGATATTGCCTCAAATTAGTGCAATGTCTGGAATAATGTCACAAATGCGAGACTTATGTCACCCGCGCGCCTGCACATTCTTGTGCATTCCAGATATCCATTGCATGAGTGGCCCACCAGGAAGTGATCAAATTAGCTTCATCACCAGCCATTTGAAAGTAGTGACATCACTTCTTATTTACCACACAAGGCGCTCTATACGTTACATCCATACTTCAGCAGTTACACTGCCTGCCTGTCTCTTCCACTGCATAGTCTTACCCCTCTATATCCCGCCTTCCACTCAGGTCCTCTAGTCCTGGTGCCTGAAACCAGGGATCATTTCTAATGTAATTCAATGTGAGTCAAACCAGACTAGCCTCTATGGGGAGAAGATCACTAATTGCTCAGACCCCCACACTGTCAGAAATCTTTTTACAAACAACGTCAGTGGTTCTTAAAATACAATTATTTGCTTTAAATGACCTTTAAAGGTGCACGACATTTAGTTTAACAGGTAACAAGCTACAAAAGACATACACTTGAGGGTACCACCCCACTGACAAGCATTTGTACCATGAAAGGTACAGTTTGGTACGTTGTTGTTTGAAAGTGCAAAATCTGGGACTCCACTACACAATCTTTCCATTACACTTCTTTTCTGTCATCTTTTAAGACTTTTAAGACTGTGCATCTTACAATGCCATGATCAGCAACCCTGTTCCTTGAGAACTTCTACAGAATTAAGTCCAACACAATTACTCCAGATAATCAATCTACCTGATTAGTCGGATCAGCTCTGTTGGACTGGAACTGAATTCTGTAGGAAGGTAAATAATCAGGAACAGGGTTGCTGATCACTGCTATAATGCTCAGCAACCTTAATGAAGACCCTGCACACTTGTGTTGTGAGGAGCATCAGTCCTTTAAAAGCGTCCATTCTATCCTTTTCTGCAATGCATTTCATAGTTAACAGCCTAAAATAAGCATCCCCTCTAGCACATATGCAAGTGTCTATACACACATCGTAGTAGATTAAGAATGGTAATGTAATCCATTTTTAAGTTTGTTATTAATGATTGGGAAGAGATCTGAAATATTTAACTAGTATAGCTGAATTTCACTCATACCTGCATAACATCTGAAAAAAAAATTCATTCAACTTTTGAAGACAAACAAACAACAAGCTGACAGTGAATGGTTAAGCATTTAAATAGGCAACAGGGAGCCTTTTGGGATTTAGACATTATTAAGGTGTCCAGATCTTAATAAAGGCTTTAAATTAAAGGAGCAGTTTGTATTTTTAGAGCCCTCTGCTGCCTGCGAGGCGAATTGCAATTAAAATAATAAAAACATTGACAAGCTTTCCCCTTCCCACCAACCGACCCCTCTCTCTTTTTTATTTCAATAAAACTACGTATAGGCCCTGTGAGTTGAGTGAGAAAAAAAGGAAGCTGTGCAGCTCTGCTATAGCTGGGGGCGGGGCTAATTTCCAGTCTGGAAAAATGTACCTGAAAAGAAGAAACTAGCCAGATCCATTGCATAGCAGTACTGCGGAAAGCAGGTTTTTCTTAGAAACGATATGATTATTATGGTTGTAGAAAGATATTTAAACATTACAAATGGCACCTTTAAGTGTGCTCGTGCTTTTTAACTGAACGCTATTAATACTGTGTACAGGCCTACATAAAACATCTGAAAACATCGTCGATCTTTTAAAAATGAACAAAATGAAATATGCGAGTTTAATTCTGTAAAAGAATTACTGACAGTGACTAGTTAACCTTCACCCCATTGGACATACTGTATAGTGCACTACATAGGGTGTAGAATCCATTATTTCCTACCAGGCAGCAATTTGGGATTCAGATATTGTTAGCATGTCCAGATCTTAATAAAGGCTGTTAATTAAGATTGGCCGTGGATTGGATTTATAGTATTAAAACATCTTCGGGTTGGATCCCTCCTCAGTGATCAAAGTGCGCAGTAATTAAGGCAGTGTTGTTGAATGTGTAACGGTGTGCTCCCGTGGTTAATGTGTCACCCATTAAACATAATAAGCCGTGGCTTTTCGCACCGAGAGACTGGTGCAGAGGGCCTGCTTTAACTTATAAAAAACGGGGAGAGTGACTTTTGAACTCTTCACTCCTGTGAGCATGCTTCGCCTCGGGGCGATGTCACCTGAGCCACCTCGCAGGTCCGGCCTGTTACCTTGGAGACGCTGAATAATTGAGAGGGTGCGGCCCAACGGCCGCAGGTGTGCCGCGAAAGTGTGTCTGTGTGTGTAAAAGGCAGGGAGAGTACGGCACGAAGGGAAAGCAAGACAACAAAAAAATGGGGAGGCGTTTTAATAAACCATAGGGGATGCATTGATTTAGCTGGAACTGGACTATACACATATACACACACACGCAGAATAATGGAGGAGGAAGTGGACGAAGAGGATGGGACGTTCACCAACATCTCGCTGGCTGATGACTCAGGTAAGGGCTCTGCATCTTCTGCTTTTGTGTCTGATCAGCGCAGTTGAGTGAGTGCAGACACTGGTTTTGGGTTATAGGTAAAAGGAAACTTTTGATTGGATATACACCAGTGTGCAACCGGACAAATACAAAAAAATAAACATACCCGCATTACAAAGAGCCCATTATCAGTGAACATGTGGGTTTTTCCAGTTGAGGTGCATCTTGTGGAAACTGGTGTTGAATTAAGCTTTAGTCATGACATGAGTGTTAAATAATATGCGCAGGCTATTAAATGCATTCGCACAACAACAATGCAACGTAATTAGGATATATAAAAGAGCACAAATTGGATTGAGGCCATGGTGTAGTTCTTTCTCCCTCACTCACACACAAACTCTCGCACAGGAGGGAATATGCTGACTGCAGATAAAAAAGCCTCATGGTAGCTCATTGCATAGCATACGATCTGAAGGGCAATAGCAGGGTAGGGGGCACAGGTTTTTCCTGCTTAATCAAGAGTATGTGTTTTAACTGCCAAGACCCCTAAGGCTTGTTTGTTAATCATCTGTTAAAAAGCGTGGCTGTTAGTCATGATATTGAAATACATAAATGCAGGTAATTCATCTGAAGAATATAGGGTGCACACATGCCATGCCATATTTTTGAATATATAGGCTATATTCAAATCAGAATCAGAAACTTTTATTCGTCAAGTAGGCCTGAAGTATGTACAAGGAGTTTCTTTTGGTTCACGTGACAACATATGTAGTAAGAATGTAAGAGCTGCATATAACATAGGTACATTAATATAAAGATATAACAAAACATTGTGCTAAAAGTCAGAGAGCACTCTTTTGTTTATTCAGTTTTCAATCAAATGGCCATTCAGTACTTATTGTTAATGATTTGGTGGTAAAAAATAATGATGGGAAAATGTGCAGCACATTTATTTCCATTTTCAGTCAAACAGCCGTGCAGTAACACATTATTACCTTTTTGGTGTCAGACAATAATCCTATAAATGTGAATTTAATATACAATTAACACAGAAACCTCTCAACACTAAGTATAATAGTTTTATCACTTATTTATGCAAATGAACTGCACTTGCATGAAACAGCTGGAACGTACTGGTTTGATGAAATTGGAATGAATGAAATTAGCGGCA
Source organism: Olivaichthys viedmensis (assembly GCA_028565825.1). NCBI lineage: Eukaryota > Metazoa > Chordata > Actinopteri > Siluriformes > Diplomystidae > Olivaichthys > Olivaichthys viedmensis. The sequence continues at coordinate 20,940,114 of JAOUQW010000038.1, read as the reverse complement.
GCGTGAAACAAAAGTTCAATATTACAAATGAAATGTACATCGTTTTGAAGACTTTTGTGTGATTTTCTGTTAAATACATTTTCCCAAATCATTAACAATAAGTACTCAATGGCCATTTGATTGAAAATTGAATAAGCAAAAGGGTGCTCTCTGACTTTTGCACAGTACTGTAGATCCCAATATAAATACAGGAGTAAAGGGTTATTAGCAGTAAAAAGCATTAAATGGCATACATAGAAGGTATGCAAAAGATAAACCTGTATATATAGTGGGAGAGAATATTAAAATTGTGTCTTAGAACCCCACTACAACCCTCCTCTCTCTCACACACACTCTCTGCTCTGTTTGGAGCTCGTTGCAGCAACATATGGACTCTGAAGAGCATGTGTCTGGTGCAGGCTAATCATCTTATGTGACCAAATAACTGCAGCCTGCAGGCCGAGAGTGTCTTTGCCTGGGGAGCACAGGAGAAGAATCTGGCCTTTTCAAGCATCCACTCTCTGTCTGCACTGCATACACTGATTGCATAAACATACTCTATATACACACACACACACATCTCAGTGCATAAAGAATGGTGAGGCAAATGGTCCAGTATTATCCAGCTGCAGTCTGTCAGACAATGTAAAGCCCCAGGCTTGGCAGGAGAAGTGAGAGTTCTAGTGTAAATAAATTCGGCGAGCCAAACTTTGCATCAAGTTGACCAATATCACAACATCTTCGGCTGCATTGATCTTTGAAGGGGGGAACCTTTGTATTGCTGCGCTGAAGATCCAAAATGGAGGAAACGTTAACCTTAGCAGTGTGCAGGCATGAGATTTTATATAATGCTTCCTGACCCGGCTATAAATTATTCCATAAAAAAAGGGTCTGCATGGAATCATGGAGTCTGTGGGGAGGCTAACTAAAATATAAAATGTAGCTCAATATTACAGTTTCTTCCAAAAAAAAGAGAGAAAGAATTCCAAGATGTTAAAAATGAACATACACTAATTTAGTTACTTGTGATGAGGGACATTTGTGAAACCAAAAACACTACCCAATCTGGGGCTTCTTCCGCCTAAACCTGGGGCTTCTTCCACCCGACTTGGGGCTTCTTCCACCACCCGACCTGGGGCTTCCTCCACCACCCGACCTGGGGCTTCTTCCACCACCTGACCTGGGGCTTCTTCCACCCAACCTGGGGCTTCTTCCACCACCTGACCTGGGGCTTATTCCGCTCGACCTGGGGCTTCTTCCGCCGGACCTGGGGCTTCTTCCACTCGACCTGGGGATTCTCCCGCTCGACCTGGGGCTTCTTCCACCCGACCTGGGGCTTCTTCCACCCGACCTGGGGCTTCTTCCACCAACCAACCTGGGGCTTCTTCCACCAACCAACCTAGGGCTTCTTCCGCCAGACCTGGGGCTTCTTCTGCTCGACCTGGGGCTTCTTCCACCACCTGACCTGGGGCTTCTTCCGCTCGACCTAGGGCTTCTTCTGCTCGACCTAGGGCTTCTTCTGCTCAACCTAGGGCTTCTTCTGCCGAACCTGGGGCTTCTTCCGTCGGACCTGGGGCTTCTTCTGCTCAACCTGGGGCTTCTTTCACCACCCAACCTGGGGCTTCTTCTGCCCGATCTGGGGCTTCTTCTGCCCAAACTGGGGCTTTTTCCTCCCCTACCTGAGGCTTCTTCCACGGAACGTGGGGCTTCTTCCACCCAGCCTGGGGCTTCTTCCACCCAAGATGAGTCTTTGCCCACCCCAGGGCTTTGTCTGCGGGGCTGTAGCAAGATGCCACTCAATTGTATTAGGTATGCTATTAGTACGTGGGTATAAGATTCTCAGAAATATTCAACAAATTAAGATAGCTGATCACTCCTACATAAACCTACCTAACATCCGTAAAATGTCCTTAAAAATTTCTCCTAAATGGTGAAAGTTTTAAAAGTGCCAGTTAGTAGGCTACTGATTACTACTAGGGTTGCCAGGTCTGTGTGATAAATGTTTTTCCCATTGGACTTTCAAAAACCACCTCAAAAACCATCCCAACGGTCAGTAACTCAAAATATGACCTTTCGGCTATAAACTGCTTTTTAAAGTCCAACATCATGATTAACGATGTAAAATGTAAAGTCATATTTTAGAAGTAACATAATACAATTTTATAGCAAAACAAAATTATAAAAAAAATGCGCCATTTCTCCTATAAAATCAGAGATAGGCTACTTAAAATGGTTACTAGAAAAATCAACCCACACCCACAGAAGAAGCCAGGTTTCGTGTGGAAACCGCGAACCTGGCAACACTGATTAGTATTAAAACAGGTAATGATCAACCACCACTGATTAGATGTTGGAGCTACCACTGGCTGCATCTCAAATATACCCCCTTTTAGACATACAGTGCACTACATAGGGTGCATAACCTATTATTCCATTCCGTGTGTCAGTAAGCAGGGATGCATTTGGGCTTCAGTCATGATTCATGCATGTTCACGGATTTCGTAACTCACTGTCTACCTCTAGTGGTCACAGTCGGTATTACACCGAAACGCACGCGCTCATTTTGTAACTCACTGTCTACCTCTAGTGGTCACAGTCGGTATTACACCGAAACGCACGCACGCATTTTGTAACTCACTGTCTACCTCTAGTGGTCACAGTCGGTATTACACCGAAACGCGCACGCGCAGTGTGAGGAAGTGTCGTGTCATCACCACGGAGATCCTCCGCGCGGTTTGTTTTCTTTCCTAAGCGATCATTTGAACCCAACAGCTCACGCACGGTAAGAAGATTGCACGTCGTTACCGTCATTCAGGGTCTGGAGGTTTTTTATTATTATTATTTAAATTTCATTTCTCGCTGGTTCTGCTCACGTTTGACGCACTTGGGTAACGGTTGCTAGCGACGGCACAGCTAGCTAGCGTTAGCATGTTAGCATGTTGAATTGTTTAACCGTCTCGCTTGCTATATCCGGTTAAATAGTTCCACGATGACGTGTTGTTATTGTTTAGGGATCCAACAGTGTTGTGTAGCACGCGTGATTTCGCTAATAATAACAACAATAACAACAACAACATAATAATAATGATGATGATGATAATGCTGTTAGCCGCATGCATTTCTAGCTAGGCTAAGTGTAATGTCAGTTATTTAGCTTCCTAGCTCGGTGGGCTCCACGGCGTGTCTTGTGCGTCTGTCTGTTTTAGGATTCAGCTTGTGGTAGTTACAGCCAAGCAAAGGTTCTTCACACAGTTCTTCCCCAACACAGCCATCTTTCCACGTGCCTGATTTCTAATTGTGTTTGTGATTTCAGCTGACTGGGACCCTGCAGCCCTTGCAGCCTCGCGCCCTAAACTGGAGGACCTGCACTCCATGAACATGGACTGTGACATGGATGGTAAAAACACCGTACACACTTTTTGGGAACCGCTTTTTGGAACCGCGCAGTGTGTTGATGGTGTATTTATTTGTTGTCGCCCCCCCACAAAAAAAAAACCCAGGAGACGTGGAGAATCGTGTTGAAGTGGAGGAGAAGACACGGCTCATCAACCAAGTGCTGGAGCTCCAGCACACGCTCGAAGGTAAAAGTGCAAGACATGGCATTTCTCCCCCTTCCCTCGTCCCGATGCGTTCTCCTCAGCAAGTCATCTACACTCCCTCTCCCTTCTTCTGGCGTGCTCGTTACGTTATCCGAGTTCCAAGCACGAGAGTCGACGTCTAGCTCGTGTTCTTGCGAGAACGTCGGCCGTTCAAAGAGAACGTCCCACACGCTGAAAGACGGGATCGGTTTGAACGAGACTCGTGCGTTCACGAGGAGATTTTCCACGTGAACGGCCCGCTCTTCTGGTCTTCATGAAAAGGGTCTAGATGTTCTGATGGCTCCGAGTTGACATGTGGTGACGCCGTACGTTTATCGCTTCTCAAACAGTGGAAGCTATATACAGTGACGGTTCAGTTTGCAGTCATGCGACGTGTAACTGCTGCAACATTTCAGTCCGACAAAGTCTTTTTTTAATAATAATAATTTAGCAACACACATGAGGGAAATGTGTTGATATTCACCAATAGTGTTTTTGAAAATCATAATTCTTGCCGACAAAAACTATAAAATGGACCAGGCGTGCGCGAGCGTATGCTTGGCGTCTATATTTCGTGTCCTGGCAGCAGTGTTCGCACCACTTGAAATGCAATTTCTAAGTTCCATTTGAACGTACTGAACCCTAATCTTGTGATAAGCAAGACTTCGGAGGCAAAAAGTCCACGAGTTGCGACGTGATGTTGCTCAATATGGCAGAACCTATGGATTTATAGTGAATGTGATATTGTAATTTTTTTTTAAAATGTTCTTATCCACCTGAGGACGATGGTTTTGTCAAATTTTTTTCTTTAATTTTTTCACTTTCCTTTGCATTATCTGCTTTAAAGACCTAATGGCGCCGTGCTAGCTCGCTAAATCGTTAGGCTCATTTCATTATAATAACAGCAAGGAGGCTTGAACGGTGAGCCTCTTGCAGTCAGCTCCAGAATTATTGGCACCTTTGGTAAAGACGGGTAAAAAAAAAAGTATTTGTGGTTAACTAGTTTAATAAAATTAATTTACTTCAATTAAAGGTCAGATTTCTGTCATATTTTCAGTGTGAGATTAAGCTAATTAACCACAGACTTTTTTTTTTTATCATCTTTATCAATAATTCTGTGTCTGTTCCCACGTCTCCCATTTTCAAAAGTTCCTCTTGTGCACCGTTGCTAGTCGTTATTTTCGCGTGAACATACGGTGTAGTATTGAGAGCCTGTTTTTTCTTGTTAGAATGAAATGTAATAAACGCTCTCCTATCAAGCACGAGTGTTTGGGCCACACCCTATAATATGGCCATCACACTACTGCGATGCTCGTATGCCGTTTTAGCATTGACTGGTAATTCACGCCGCCTCAGACCCACTCCTACGGCCTTAATGTCTTTCCGAAGAGCATTAGTGATGCTCTAAACCCTTAATGGATCTAATCTCCCTTCTCTCTTCCTCTTTATCTGAAAGATCTCTCTGCTCGTGTGGATGCCGTGAAGGAGGAGAACTTGAAGCTGAAGTCGGAGAACCAGGTTCTGGGCCAGTACATCGAGAACCTCATGTCGGCCTCTAGCGTGTTTCAGACCACCGACACCAAGAGCAAACGGAAATAAACATGTGGAGCGTTCGTCTTCCTTGCCAATGGATCCTTCATCCTTCAACACCGAGGCCAGTATGCACAAGGCCCTTTACCAACGTCCAGGCTTTCACATGTAACGCCCACGCACATGTACCATGCCGAGCTCTGCGTTTATTTGTATTAGTTTTGTATATACTTATTTTATTCTTTGCCTCTCCGTTCGGTGCATTATTGTGGATGAATGCTCATGCGGAGGGACCTGCTTTCTGGCTGGTTGCCTGCTGTTACTGAGAATTTGATGGAGTTCGCTCTTTCGCAGTCAGCGGTCAGATGTCGACGGCATTAATGCACATCAGGCGCTCCGTAGCTTTCAGTGGCTACTCCATAGCCCACTTGCACGTTCATCTGATAAAATAGTACGCCGGTTTTTTAATAATGGACAACCACGTTTTTTCTTTTAATAAACCGTCGGAAAGATGCTCCTTCCTCTTTTTTTTTTTTGTACACTTCATTGTCACTATGTTTAAGAGCAGAGGACAGAAGAGACGCTACACGTACTTTGCAGCACAGACAGATTAACCTGAATGTGCATGAGGTGCCGCATTTATTCTTCCAGAGATATGCATGATTTAAGAAGCTGATATTGAGGATGATTACTATCATGGGCAATAAAGTCACGCTCTATTCATTAACTTCTATATCAGTTTATTTTACATTCACAGTCAGTCTTGGAGCTGAATTTGCTCAAAAGGCGATAAAACCACTGGGCAGCGCTTCCTCCGCTCCTAAAGTCCTGTTTTAATGACGGGATGAGCGCCACTCTCGGATATTTTGAGCCATGACTGAGCAGACGTTTAAACGTATTTACAGTGGCATAAAAATGCAGATTTCTCCACGATACTGGGTCTTCTGGTTTAATTTTGTGATCACGAACACAGACTACTGCCACCAACTGGTACAGGGAGATATTTCCTTTCACGCAGGCACAGAAAGTACATCAGCTGTCGTCTTTGCCGTGTGTTCAAATGCAAGTTTTCACATATAACAGGAAGAGACGGGAGGGCAAACCCCCAGTCACCCTCGCTCGGCGCTAGTTCTTCAACACTGGCTCGGTGTGTGTCGGGGCCTATAATCCTTAACTGCCCAGCTCAGTGCTTGGATTGCTTTGGATAACAGCATCTGCCAAAATGAATAAATACAACTATAGCAAGAGGCGGAAAGGGAACAGAAGCTTGCACTGCTTCCACAATTCACTGGAGAACGGATGGCTTGCTTTAGCTTGGATACATGTGCAAGGACAGCTGGGATGAAAGACCGCAGTAATAAATGGACTGTCTGGCTTTTACAGTAAAAAAGGGAAAGGAGGGCATGTGTGTTGAGTGATATTGATTTGTGAGAGTGCTCTGCGTCCAGGGGGTGCATTTGATTTCCACAGTGCAGATCTCGAGACCTCTGCACATCATCGAGACACAGCAGAGCAGAGCCAGGAAATGACATCATGAAGATTTTACACACATCTGCTTCCAGTTCTGGTAATTGATGCAGCACTGTCTGACCAACTGAACAGACATCCAAGCTGCAGCGTATTTCAGTAATGTAGATCTGCGGAGATTAAAGTAATGTACATGTCCTGGACATTATTCACATAGATGACACGCTCACTGTGCAACAAATTCATCAAAAAAGTGATGGAGCTTCATTGTTACGAAGGGATAGTCATGTACTACATTATTTATTGCTTTAAATGTACTTTAATACTGGATATGAAACATTTTCCTTCCGCTTTGTAACTCGAGCCTGTACATATCCAGTGTAGATAAAAGCCTTGTGTGTAAATTGTACGACTACAACTTTGTGTTAGTAAATTGTTTTTGCCTTTGCTTTTGCTTAGTTCAAGTCCTTTTATTGCGTGCGTACTGATTTTTCGTATTATTTCTTTATTTCCAAGATCAGTGTTTGGTTTACAAACAAGTGTAAATTAGAAGCTTTTCCTGCACAACAAAAACATGAACCAGAGGAAGAAAAAAAAAAACCCACAAAGAAATGGTACGTCACTTAAGACAAAACATTTCCGTCCTCAAAGCTGAAAGGATCCAGTGTGAGAGATGAGGGCTCACAGTGAAGTGTGTGTGTGTGTGTATTCAAAAGTATTTTAAAGCAATAGTTTGGCCAAAAATGAAATGTACACAATCGTTCTCTTATCCCAGACGTAATAGTTTAGCGAAGACATGTTTGGCTTCATTAATTTAGCACTGGAGCTGCTACGCTAAAGGGGAAATGAGGCACATTGCATTTTCTGGCCAAACTATTGATTTAACCAGGATTTATTTTCGTCTGCATGTGATTAACACTGGAATCTGTGTTTAAATTACATTTAAATTGCTCAGGTGTGCTTTGCTTGTGTTTTCTTCTTCACCATGTCAGACCGGTGGGTATAAATACCATGTAGAGAAATAAGCTTCTGTTGGCGCGACAGCATCAGAGTGTAAATGTGGCTATAATCCAACATTTGAAGAGAATGATTACGTACGTCGTTTAAATATTGTATCTTTAGTTAGCCGAGTCAGATGCCGTGTGATGGATTCGGCTTCTACAAGTCAAGTTCTCCCTCGCTGTAAACTAAGAGCAACAACTACAGAAAGCAAGATTTATTATAATTTTTTTGTTAAAAGTTCCTACAAACGCAATTCAACTGCATCATTTCCTAAACAATATACAAAATCAATAAATATGTTCAGTGCGCTTGCTTTCTTTTGATCAATAAAGCTAAAAACATAATAACACACAAAACTGGCGCCGACTTCTTTTAAATAAGTTAAAGAACAATTTTTTTTTTTAAACAACCATAAATGTCATACTGTCAGATTTTAAATTAGTTCCTCCAAAAACAAACAAACAAAAAACTTGCAGTCAATTGTGAAAACTGGCCTCAATGCTACGCCTTCAATCCTCTGGTGAGGAAATACAGCAGAGTTCTGATGATTGGTACGGCTAAACTGAAAGAGGAACCATATAAACTAGTGGTAAAGAGGAAGACTAAGATAACGGGAAAGAGCAGGAGGAAGAGCTCCAATGGAGGGATGGAGCCTGTGGTCTTTGCAAAGCCAGGGGGCATGCAGCATGTAGAGGCGCAGGGAGGGCGAGAAAAGGAGAAAGAGAAATGGGGAGAGGAAGAAAGGGAAGGGAACGGGCCTTTCAGTCCTTCCGTACTCTCCTTTTTCTCACAGCCTGTTTCTGTCCATCTCCAGTGTTCTCAATCCCCTCATCAGCGTCCTTCATCTGCGGGAGGGACATCAACATGTAAATATAGTACTTTAATCTTCAGGACAGGAAGTGAGGAACATTGTACACTAAACTTTATCAAACTACTGCATGATTCAACCATTTTAATCTGTGCACATTATATACGTCTCTCTCTCACCTTCTTTCTTTCTCTCTCTCTCTCCCTTACACTGAAGTCCCCTTTCTCTCTCACTGAAGTCCTCTCTCTCCCTCTCCCCTTTCTCTCTCACTGAAGTCCTCTCTCCCTCTCCCCTTCTCTTACTGAAGTCCTCTCTTTCCCTCTCCCCTTCTCTCACTGAAGTCCTCTCTCTCCCTCTCCCCTTCTCTCACTGAAGTCCTCTCTCTCCCTCTCCCCTTCTCTCACTGAAGTCCTCTCGCTCTCTCTCCCCTTCTCTCACTGAAGTCCTCTCTCTCCCTCTTCTGACTAAAGGCCCCTCTCTCTCCCACTGAAGTCCTCTCGCTCTCTCTCCCCTTCTCTCACTGAAGTCCTCTCTCTAAAGTCCCCTCTCTCTCCCACTGAAGTCCTCTCGCTCCCCTTCTCTCACCCCCTCTCTCTCTTCTGACTAAAGTCCCCTCTCTCTCCCACTGAAGTCCTCTCGCTCTCTCTCCCCTTCTCTCTCTTCTGACTAAAGTCCCCTCTCTCTCCCACTGAAGTCCTCTCGCTCTCTCTCCCCTTCTCTCTCACCCCCTCTCTCTCTTCTGACTAAAGTCCCCTCTCTCGACTGAAGTCCCGCCCTCTTTCTCTCTCCCTCCCTCCCTCCCTCCCTCAGTCACAGGAAAGGCGTGACCTCGGCCTGTCAGTCCGCTGTTATACTTGCTATTAGCTATGTAAGATGGGTGCACTCCGTGTCCTGTGGTCATTCAGCACGTTGGTTGTGCGTGTGGTACAGTACCAACGTAAACGGTCAAGGCACTAAAGCGCGATGTGGCTTGACAGCAGCAGCAGCTAGACGACGTATAGCCGTGTCTCAAACTGCATGATCGCACACGCATTAATGCGATTTGCTCTATAAACGTTAGTGTTAGTCATGCAGCTGACACGACGTCTTCACCTGGCTGTCTTACCTCATCATCTGACGGTGTGTTGTTTGATTTGCTAGTCTCCTCTTCCTCCTCTTCCTCTGGAGCGTCTCCTCCAGCTACTTCGCGTTCCTCCTCGGTCCTGCCCGCCTTCTCTGCTGAACGAGAAAGAAAAATTACTGGGATTACAAAAGAACAACAGATCGGCACTTAAGTGTCCGAAGAATCAGTGAACTAACATTAACTGCTAGCTAACATTGCTAACGTAGTCCAATGGCACGGTGTTCGATTTGGCAGCATCAGATAATATGACTTAAACTTGCCCTGCATAAAAAAAGAACGGGACAACCACACACACAGGCCATCTCATTACTGACCAGTTGGTTCAGCAGCTTCCTCTGCTTCGCCTTTGTCGTCTTGCTTTTTTTTCTCCTGCTCCTCCTCTTCTACCGCTTCCTCTTCAGGTTCTTCCTCTTCAGGTTCTTCTTCCTCCTCCTCCTCCTCTTCTTCTACCACTTCCCTTTTGGGTGGGTCCATTTTCTTATAGGCGTAATCATCATCAGACTTCTACAGCACACAGAAATACAGCGTACAGTCAAAACCGCAAAAGAAAAGCGGACAGTACTAAAGGGGCGGATTTGGTTGACGTTAAGAAACATGGCAACCACTAAAAATGCCAACACGAGGCATTTACCGATGCAAATTACATATTTAAATTCGGCAAATTGCTTGGAACAATTCGGTTTCTCAAAACAAGTTGGATACAAGAAACCGTCTTCATTGAATAATTATTGTACTCAAGTGCTTCATTTCAATCCAGTGAAGCTGAAAGCTGGAACCAGGCGTTCAATCAAAAAAAAGAAAAAGAGCACAAAAACGTAGCGCCTGACCGATATGGGATTTTTGAAAATGATACCAGTGTTAGACTGGAGAAAATCATCGTTTTGCAAATCATACAAGTGAAATCATGTCGCCCAAGTAAGTCAAAAAAACTCAAATACATTAAATAAATCATGTCAGTGCAAAACTGGAAGTAGTAGAATTGTTTTTTGGTGGTCAAAACTACACTGCAGGGCCTTAACTAGCTTCATGATCCACGTGACTGTTTATTTTATTTTTCTCCACCTTTCTATTGTTTTGTTGTGTTGAAGGCAGAACCAAGTCTTCTTGTGGACCAAAAAAAAAGGTTAATAAAAGCTTCTTTCCATAATATATGGGATGCTCATGACTGGGATTGTGAACCAGTGAGTAATAGGGTAAAGGGATATGGCAAAAATATACACATCATATCACATATATCACAATACGTAAAGATATTTTTGACAATCCACAATGTCCATCAAGATATTTAGGTTCCATAAAGTGCCAGAAAAACGACGCTTAATTTATAATTTACATAAAAAGTCTATTAAAATGATAATTTCACACGAAATAACTGGTACAAAAATGGATTTTAACGTGCAATCAGTTGCCCGTTACTGTAAATAACAGTGAAATCAGGGTCAGAAAAAGTACTGATTGTGTATTGTGATGAAAGTTTCAGCCCTGGTGGGCGCATGCGCACCTTCGGCCAGCAGAAAAGACCAACCAGGCCAATAGGCAGTCCAACAGTCAGAATATAGACGATCCACAGCCACGGCCTGTCCTCCGCTGCTAAGGCCAGCTGACTAAACACCCCCGGCTGAGAGGCGGAGAAAAAAAAAAGTGCAACTTGTTTGTATAACAGCAGGACATCAATCGATGCAAAACACAATAATTTCCTTACTGACCTTTTAGCGTCAATTCAAATAATTTGCGTGCGTGTGCTTACGTCATTTGCACTAGCCACCAGTTTTTTGAGCCCCCAGCTATCTGCTGCCCACCGGTCTGCCACCTCCTTGTCTGCCGTGATGATGAAGTTATCAAAGTAGATGTCAGGAGTCATGGACCACAGCTCCAGTCCGACAGCCCGGAACGGGGTCATCTTAAACGGCTCCAGATCCTCAAAGTAGTCCGGATTTTGGATCTTGCGTGGACTCCACACTCCCTGTGTGCACACAGACCCCTGCGGTCAGTCACTGGACTTAGAATATAGAGCGTGTCCATGAGGGAGTGAAGGACATGCGTTTAAAACCCTGTTATTTACAGATTAGTAAACAGGTGTGTATTGTAAACACAGGCCAGACATTTTTCATGTGGAATATATCAACATTGTGAATAATGAGCAATGCGCCATGATGACTCCTTACACCCAGTTAGGCACATGTAGTACATCCAGGTGGCGTATAACTTATAAAAAGGTAACCACGTGGTACACTCGGTACCTGGTAGTTGGGGTTGTCTATAAGCGGGGCCTTCCATTTGCCCTTGTAGTTGGGGTTATTGATTGTGGGAGATTTCCACTCGCCACAGCCAGGAGCAGTTTGACATGCAGGGTTAGGAACCTGAGGAGCTTCCCATTCGCCGTCCATCTCCTCATCCCTGGAAGGAAAGAAAAAAAAGTTAAGTTAGCCAGTGAAACGTACCTAATGGCTAGTGGTTTCGCTAGCAATAGATAGCAATTAGCTGGATTAGAAGTCCACGCAGTGCTGGAGTCACTGATTATCTTGCAGATGACCAGAATTTTCAGTTTTGGGCAACAGTTTGACATGTATAACCTCCGTTTATTCTATTGTTGCCATTTTTTGTGTTTTACCATTATTATAGTGCCAAAATGCCCAACTTCAGGAAAAATGTATGCAACATGATCATTAAAATCATGGTCATTAAAATGAATCGGCCATACTGCCCTACACGGGCAAACCACAGTAACAGTTAAACACTGAGGCTGAGGAAAATGGCGCCAAAGTGTTGACATGGCCAATGCACTCATTCAATATGTATTTATATAGGGATTTTTTTAAAATACTTTTTTGTTCTGACTTATGACCCCTAAAAATAAAATAAAATAAATAATAATTTAAAAAACCCAGATCTGCACTCTGCGTTGTCTAAGGTAATACAAAGTGCAGTAACTACAAGCTTATCGGTTCCATTCAACTGTCTTTTAGAGTTTTGCAGTACGAGAACTCTGTTTTGATTATTACTATTATATAGTGTATTATTTAAACATCATTTTGACATTTTTAATGTCAGAAATGTGGCTCAGTGGTTCGGGCTCTGGGCTACTGATCAGAAAGTTGTGGGTTCAAGCCTCAGCACCGCCAAGCTGCCACTGTTGGGCCCTTGAGCAAGGCCCTTAATCCTGCCTGCTCCAGGGGTGCTGTAGCATGGCTGACTCTGACCTCTGACCTCGGACCGCAGCTTACCGATATGCAAAGAAAGAATTTCACTGTACTTGTATATGTATATGTGACAATAATAAGGCATTCTATTCTATTCTATTGAGAACTAAGGCACAGTGGAAACTAGGGGACATTGAGAACTAAGGCACACTGAATTAGGTAGCAAGGAAACTAAGAGATGCTGAAAACAAGTGGGCAGTGGAAACTAGGCGGCATTGGCAAATAGGGGACTTTGAGAACTAGGCGCCACTGGGAACCAAGGCGGAGTGTAAAATAGGGAACAGTGGAAAATAGGCAACAAGGAAACTAGTGAAGTAGCAGAGGGGGCACACTGGCAAGAAAAATAGGGAGCACTGGGATCTAGGGGACATTGAGAACTAAAACAAGGAGTACAGCTGTGTTTATGCTGCCTTCCAAGTAGGACAGACTTAATTTCTGTCCAAAAATGGTGCCTACCTAGGGAACCTACTCTGGAATGGAACACAGACAGTATGTTGAAGATGTTAAAATGTTCATTATTGTGTAATAAAGAGCAATTACGTAAAAAAAAAAGAAAAAAAAAGGAGATACAGTTGAGTGGAGAAGTTTGCACAGAGTGACAAATCTGGTCAAAAAGTCTTTAAGATATTAATAGTGGAAAAAACACACAATGATATCAGTTTGCATGCCCCTTTCTGAATTTGATATACATCTTCTCAAATATTACTACTACTACTACTATTAATAATAATAATAGGTTTTATTTATATAGCACTTTTTCCCAAGCTCAAGGTCGCTTTACAAATTCAAATAACAAGATAAACAAATGAAATACAAAGAACACAATTTACCCTTTCCCTTTATAACTGCCTCCAGGCTCCTACACATCCTCTGAACAGGTTTTTAATCCCCTCAGCTGTAATCTTCAGCCCCCTACATGCACACATTCGTCCTGACATTTCTGTTCACACACTGCGTCTCAGGGCAAAACCATTTTCAAAAACAATTTTTCTGTTGATTTTGCTTTATTTTTTGGACTGTTGTCTTGTTGCAGGATAAATGCACATTTCTTTTTTAATATTTTGGAATTTGTATAAATTAACTGTAAAATAGAGACACATTATAATTTTTCCCATTCAAAAACCAGAGGGGTGCAAACTTTTGCACTTCACTGTAGTTCGAATTGCAACACGGAGTTATATGTGTGTCCATGTGCATATGAATTCTGCAACTTGAGGTCATATTTATAACTAAATAATACGATTTCACAAAAAGAAAATGCACTTCACATCACCATAACTGTTTCAGCATGACTCGAGCCACATCACATGATAAAATTAGAGTTAAAAATTAAAGATTAAAGCTTGGGGGAAGGTTTTGGGGTCCTGCGTATATTTATATTTATTTACAGATGTTTGAATATGGTAACATTAATATATTATATGTTAGAATATTATAAACCATGATAAAGGGTATAGCAGTTATTTATATTCACACACACCTAGTGATTTCTCACACAGCTCAAATTGAATTTGTCTCAGTTAATAATGGATTTTTTTGATAATCAGGATCAGCGGAGGAGGATCTCAGATTAGTGTCTGATCACCAAAGCTATAAAAAAAACAAGAGGAACACGTGGTGAAGTTTGTGTAATCAGGCACAAACTGGACAGAAAACAAGGAGGGCTTTTTAAACACTTACTAATGACGAACAAACAACATGCGGGTGGGGACAATCACATTACGAGACGGAATATTACACACACACACGCACACGCATGCGCACACAAGCACCCAAAAGGGAGGGGTGGGGGGCCCAGGCCCGGACCTGTGGGGCCAACGTCCATGTCCGGAGGGCAGCCCAGAGAACGGCATCACGTGGGGGAGCAAAGTACATCCCCAGCGTGGCCAGGGAGTGAAGTGATGATGTGCTCCGCCATGGCCAGATGCAGCACGCCGTTGTCCGCAAAGCCCAGGCGCGGAGCATTGACGTCCTCTGCAGGGGTTGGAGGCAGAGCGGGTTGCCGTCTCCAAAGCCCGGGGGCGGAGAGATAATGTCGCCGGCCATGTCAGGGGGTAGAGTGGCCTCCGGTGGTGCGGGGAGTACCACGGCGGTGCTCCCTCCGAGAAGGCGAGCTTCTGGAGGAGCTCCACCAGCCGGTCCATGTCAGCGTCGGACACCCGGGGGCCACCCACCACACCTCCCGCGGCATCTGGGAGTTCGGTCACGCCTCCCGCGGTGTCAAGAAATTTGGCCACGACTCCCGTGGTGTCAGGGAGTTCGGCCACGCCTCCAGCAGCGTTAGGGAGTTTGGCCACACCCCCCGCGGCGTGCTTGAGCTGTGCTTGCCATTCCACTCTCTCCTGGCGTATCACAGTCACGCACGTGGCAGCCGTCGCCATGGCAACCACCACGCTAGGTGCCCGTGACAAACGCAATCAAATTTCGAAGCTTCAGTCAGAGTTTTAATCCAATTAGAGAAGTGAGTTTGGCTCAGAGTTTGAGTGTGTGAGCATCGAGTGTGAAGTGTGTGCGTGTGTATGTGTGTATGTGTGTGTGTGTGTGTGGGATCAGATGGTATTAAATAAAACACTTAGCTAATTCTGGTCTGATAGTGCAGGGCTGAATCTTATATGAAGGTTATATCTGATGTGAATATAGAAAAAAACTGACGCTTTTTTTTGGTTAAAAATATAAATAAATAAATAAAATGGGCTCGTCCCAATTTATTCATGCGTTTGTGAGCTAAAGCCAGCTAGGCTCCATTAACTATTAATTACACTGAGAGTCTGTGTTGTATGTGGGACAGTTTTAATTGTGTCTTAAGGCAGAATTCACACACAGGCTGCGCAATTTAGGGCCGGAAGATTTATACAACAAAAAGTCGAAGCTCATAACCTTTGGATAAAAACGGCTTCGTTCAGGGGCCTAGTGGTTTGAGCATGAGGAATTGTACGATAAAAAGGGACAGATAGTGTAATTGATGTGAAGCACCACATCTGGACATTACATCCCAATACATTACATCATAACCAAAGCCCCTCCTAATACATTACATCATAACCAAAACCCCTCCCAATGCATTACATCATAACAAACCCCCCCTAATATATTACATCATAACCAAAACCCCTCCCAATACATTACATCATAACCAAAACCCCTCCCAATACATTACATCATAACCA
>JAOUQW010000038.1:20910063-20923109 GCA_028565825.1 Olivaichthys viedmensis | reverse complement strand
AGGGCCCAACAGTGGCAGCTTGGCGGTGCTGAGGCTTGAACCCACGACCTTCTGATCAGTAGTCCAGTGCCCTAACCGCTGAGCCACCACTGCCCTAAATGAGGTGTACACTGTAATACACACATGAATGAGGTATTTATGACTACTGTGCAGTTATAATTTATAATAAAAGGTTCTCTTTTCATGAAACATGAAGTTGTTCAGTGTTCTAGCATAAATACTGAATTACAGGATGTGCCCGAAAAAAAGCTCATTGTGAATTTCTTATCAAAAGACACGAAATTTTATGAAATGTGGTGAAAGCACACACCCAGCGTGTAGAGGTGAGTTTTCTTGTCAGAGTAGACCTTTCGGAGGTCGGTGTCGACCCTCTTGGCATGTTTCTCCTCGAAATCCCCATTCAGAGGGCTCTTGTGCCTGAAGATGAAGTGCAGTTTGTAGTCTTCTCCACACTTATCTGGCCCGAACATGATAGTGTACGGCATGCGGTCATGAAACTGCTCCTGTAATTCCAGGTTAAAAGCATCACTATCCCGCCAAATCATGTAGTTTCGGTTTTATTTTTTTAAGACTGAACAGACTTACCAAGTCCAAGCTGTGAGAGTCAGACAGTAACTTGATGTAGGCACCACCGCAGTCGATGCCATCTTGAAAATTGACTTCATACCTGATGTAGAGACAAGCACTTGTATGAATTAGGCAAATATGCAAAATATGAGAAAGCAATGCTCAAATCACCAAAACTAAACAGATACGTGTTAAAATGCTTTTTTTCTTTTCTTTACAGTTTGAGTAAAAGGTGAATTTCTGGTACTTAGCTGCCAATCATCCAGGCATTTTACAGTCTGTAGCTCTTTTGGCACACTGGACCACACGTTACTATGTGTAATTTTTAAATCACACATGCTGTAGTATCGCAATGCTGGAATTCAATGTGCTCAATTTTTTATAAAAACCAACGCACTCAGAAAAAGCACAAATATACATATATACAGATAAGAGAGTTTCCGTCATGAAGTTTTGGTGCCGGTCACGATGTCCGGGAGAGATTCAGTTAACCGGAAAAATGGGTAAAATTCCAGTCATATGCTATTACTGGTGTTAATTAATCCTGTCGCGCAAAAAACACTACAATTCTGGGCTATACAAGCAGTAGCGGTTACTGGCATAGGTGACAGGCAGTTGCCAAGAGCGACAAGTGCTGAGGGGCGCATGCACGGGCGCTCTGTGCTCATAGACACACACACACGCGCGCGCGCGCACACTTCTCTATGCTCAAATCTGCGTAAATTAATTACATCTGACTGGATTTTCTGTGTAAGCCGTCAGCAGAAAGTTCCGCCTATAAGACCATCCAGAGACTCTCCGAGATTCCGTCCCTCATACACCCCCCCGAGTGAGCAGCGTTCGGCGTTCGCTTTATAACAGACTTATAACAGACATCCCTGAAGGAGGAAGCGTTTCCACAGCAGTGAATTCGAGGCTAGCGGCAGACTATCACAGCGCACAATGGTCAGCGCTTAAACAGCTCCATTTAAACAACCGCATGTTTTCTTAAGCACATCATCTATATTAATTTAAGAGACTTGCATTATTACACAGAAGGAGTCGGAGAAATGAACTTTATTTACTGTAAATTTTATACGCATGTAAGTGAATATTTTGTGCGACGGGATTTTAATTTGCCTGTTTTGCAGAGTTTTTACCGGTGAAATACCGGATTGTGTTTCAACAAACTAACAAATAGATTTTATTTGCAAATTTTTGAGATCAATCCATTTTTGTCTTCATTTACATCTTTTTTTTTGTTCTCTTGCTGATGAGGGAACCATGAATCATCCCTAATTATACGGTGCCAGTGTTGCAGGCAGTAATTCTGTCAGCCGGTACAGTCTTCCTCCCAGACGAGACACGAGTCTTTTTTTAAACAAACACGGCACACAAAACAAAAGAAAGCAGGCTTAAGATTCGGACAAAACAAAGAGCGCACACTGAGCTGCGTCCTCTGTGGTATGGAATTGTTTATATGGTGTTTAAATGGGTCTTTAAATATAACGTTAAGCTATTTCTGCACTGCCGTCAGACTGGCGTGTGGTACAGCACCTCTTGATGCGTGAAAGACTCCAGTAAGGTCTTTCAGTGGTCATTTTTAGATTGCATTTCCATAAAAACGTGTTTAAAAACATATATACTGTTACCATCCAATTATTTGAAAAGATCATGATATAGAAAATGTTATACATCACCCACACCTACGACTATAGAGGACACAAATCACCCAACCTTCTCCCTCAACCCCTTATTTAAAAAGAACCCCATCTCGGTCCAAACCCTCTTTGATTCCACCCCAGTGACACAGTTGCTACGGAAACTGTAACCAGGAAGCGCACTCACTGCACCACGAGCGGTTTGTTCTTGAAGATGAATGGTTTGTTGAGAGGAGCTGCGATGGCGTGATGCTTGGCGCGTGACTTCAGCACCAAACCCAGATCGCCAGGCACCTTGTTCTCCTTCAGGGCCTCCACCTCCCACTTACCTGAACGCAAAGAGCACAATACACATCCCGTGTAACGAAAACACACCTCATGAATCAATACAATTTACTCGTGTTGTACTTGTTAAAGCTCGGTCCTTCTCAAGCAGGTGTCTTTATGCCTTTATTTATTTAAATAAAATCAATTCTGATATATAAACATCACAAAGAAAGAATGAATACAATCAAGATGCTATTTGATGCTAGATGCTAATACTATTGCGATGTTCTCACATTCAGCAGAAACACTGAGCTTTGTTTTCATCCTGACATCCGAGCTGAAGGCTGAAGGACTAATCTGTATAAAAATACATATCCGGCCCATCCAAAGGAAGACCCCACTGCGTTTCAGCATAATCCATAAGTACCGCATCTTCAGCATAGGTGTGATTGCCTTGGGCAAGAATTTGACATGTTTCTCACTTATAATGAAAGTCTAAGGGCAGTTGTTGGGGCAGTTGTTTTGAAGAACGCTTTTATGAATGCTTTATCCGAAGGTATTTGTAAATTAAGCTCTAAAATCTACAATTCATCCTTTCAAAGATGAGTCGGCTTTTTTCAGAGGGAAGAATTTTGTTGCGTTATCAACACAGTCAGTTTCTGCCTGATTGCTCATGGAGGCTACCAAAGCTTTGGGACAGCGCTAGGAAGGGGCACGACTTTTTTTACTGTATTGTGTTGGAAAGTTAGATAAAACTCCATAAGGACAGCTTTGGTAAGAAATTCTCATACATCTGTCTTTATTGTTAGCGTGTAATATTCGTAGTCTCGAATTTACGTATTTTAACCTTTTACTGATTCAACAACTGCCCTTAGACGACCTTCATAAGTGACTTTTGAGTAAATATTTTAGGGGAAATTTTGTTCTTTCATCAGTACAGGGAAACATGTTCAATCCAATTCAATTTGTATCACGCTTTTAAAAATGGACATTGTCACGAAGCAGCTTTACAGAAATCCAGATGTAGATCTAGATCCCTAATGAGCAAGCCAGAGGCGACAGTGGTGAGGAAAGAAAAAAAACCTCATTGTTGTTAAAATTATCGTCTGTGGTGATTGCATACATGCTACAGATGCGGCAGATGGAGATAAGGTTCAAAAACACTTGAGTATTCCTTTAAGACAGCATAGAAATGAAGAAAAATGTTGCCACTGATGCATAAATGCTAACATTCTCGACTTGTGATGCCGGCAAAAGGACCGAACAAAAAATAAACTATACAGAAGGGGAAAAGGCAGAAACAGAGTTGTCTCAGCTACACGGAAAACTCACCATCATACTTGGCGATATCCTCGTCCGCATCCTCCTTCATTGTTTTTGACTTCGTCCAACTGCACAACAACAACAACAAAAAAGAAGAGCAGCTTTTTCAATAATGCTCCATTATTTAACAGATCATTTCCACAATCAGTTCGTGGTTGTGCTGTTGGATTTTAACGGAGAACTTTCCCCATGTGTTTCATGTTAAATCTAGGCCTCACAGTACCTGCTTAAAGATCCATCATCGAATGTCTCGGAGAAGAAAACGTCTCCAGTGGGCACAGGGGTCTTATAAGTGACCTGTGTGGTTCAAGAATGTACAAACACTTTGGGTATCTGTGTGATTTATAGCAACAGCCCTTACTAATGCAACTTAATCCTGATTGACCTCTGACCTGGAAGGAGACGTTAGCGTCTGCGGTTACTTCGCTGCTGTCTGCGTTCGAGTCCACCTCTCCATCCTCCACTCGTGCCTCTTCATCATCCTCCAGATCCTCCTCCTGGGCCCATGTTACCATAGTGATGGACAGGAGCAGGAGACATGCCCAACCCCACCGGAGCTTCATCTACACAAATTATAAAACGCACATACTAGGTCACATAATAATGGGTACTGGCAGTGATGCGGAGTCAAAAATAACTCTCTTTCTCGACGTTCTAACAAGGTCAAAGTTTTGCAGATAAGCAATGAGAATAAGACGCAAATAAGACATAAAAGCACAGCTCACTCACAGATAGGCTTGTTGCGGTGTCACGCTTAGTCATGGTGCATGATCTGACTTTTTCAAAAATACAGATTAAAATGCACTTCCATCTATTACTGTATGCATTTAAACAACTCAGTAGCTTACAAACATCACATGATTGCAGATATTTTTCTCAGTAGTAGTTTACTGGCTGTCTTTTTTTTTTAAGGTTGTATAAATCAAATGTTTTATTTTACGGCCATATTTGGTGTGCATAGCCTAGGCCTATTAACATTGTGCTTTGGTATAAATGACCCAAAACCTACAAACAGAAGTTGTTTTGTCATTAATAATAATAATAATAATAATAATAATAATAATAATCCCAGACGTTCAAGATTTACACATATTTTACATTACCTGTGATTGTGAGAGACCTGAATAGCGTTCAGCCTGCATGGCCTTCCCGTGATAAAAGCGTGAGCCTAATGTATTAGTAGCAAAATGGCAGAGGCTGGCGCCAAATGAAGCTTTATATCCTTGATATCCTATGTAACTGTGGCAAATCTCCTCCTCTACTTCGACCTTCTTGTTTATGGAGAGATTAGGTTATCCCGACTGGATCAAATCGGCTGCGTGAGAGTATTTTATAACCGTAAAGACAAGGTGAAAATCAAAATTGACCTTTGTTTTTTTTTGTTTTGTTTTTTTACCTTCTTAGCTCGTGTCCGTGATCAGATTTTGCACGAGTCATCTGTACGAGTCACTTAAAAAACAATCTTTCACTAACGTGCAGCCACTTCGTCCCGCCTCTAAACGGCCCCTGACGTACTGATTACATCACGGTAAAACCGAGTTATCTCGCGCTCGCAGACAGACCGATGATTCACTTTTCACAAGCCAATCAAATCCCGATGGATAAAACCAAAATCCCATCCCCACCCAAATATGCAGAAATGCATCACGTTGCGGAAAGTAAACAAGTTTCACCGTGTCTTTAAAAGATGAGAGCGCTTAAATTTATGTCGCTGGCAATCCTTCACCCCCATATTGGTCTCACCATTTTGGATCTTGGTATTTTTCTTTTTTCTCTCTCCCATCATCAGTGCTGATTTAAATCCCAAAAAACGTACCTCAGCAGGTACATAAGCAATTTAAATATGTACCTCATAAGCAATTTAAAATGTTTTTTTTGTTTGTTTCTTTCTTTCATAAACGACACGGGGAAGTACAGATACTCGTCTGTATAAGACTTTTGCACTTGAAGACCGCGTCACCCAAAACAAATACAAGCCTAAAAAAATTTAAAAAAATAAATAAATTCAAAGGATAAACAAATTGTTCAAGGATAATGCCAGTGTAAAGTTTTTATTTTATTTTAAATGATGTTTATTTTTAATAATGCATTTTTTTTATTTTCACCACCTTCTTGCTCATTTCTTAAATGATACCGTGAACCCATGATATATATATATATATATATATATATATATTTTTTTTTTTTCTTACTAGGTAAAATGTAGTAAAATGTAGAAGTGTAACCGGATGCATTATTAATTAACCGGGTGCTTGTCATGCAAGTGTCCCGGGTTACAGTCTCCATCCGGGTAATTTATCTCCCCTAAACAGCCGTTAGATTAGCCAGCTCGCTAGCTAACTGGGCTAGATAAGGGCAGAAATGGCGCGGCTACTGTACGGTCTCGGCTTTAGTGCTCCTTCTGAGCCTGACGCGAGACAAATAAACTTAATAATTACAGCAAATTCATTTCTTCTTCTTCTTCTTTTTAAATTTAAATTTAAGCTTATTTAAAAAAAGTAGCACGCTAACCTAGCCAGACAGCTAATTAAGCCATCTTAGTCATTTAGCGTTTAGCAAGCTAGCTAGCTAGCTACACCTCCTAATAACGGTCACTCGGTAGCGGGCGCTTATTGTCGACATTTTAAAAATAAATAAATAGAAATTGACTTCTTCTTTTTTTTTTTTTTTAACTAAAAAAAAGGTACGTTTGTATCCAAACATTAGAAGCGTCGCCAACTTAAATAGATAAATGGAAAAACGGTAGTTATGCAGAATACGCACAAGCCACCAGCGTAACGGCTTCTCATCACTAACCGGATAAAGGCGCGCGCGCGCGATAACCACTCGTTTCATATTGCGCTCGGTTTTTATAGTAAGAAAAAATAATAAAATACATATGTAACAGTTCCACGAGTTACCTTTTGTGCTTTAGGAAGTTATACGCATATGTTTTGTATTTTATTTCCGAATGAAAAAGAAAAGAAAGTGCTTTGCCTTCACCGTAAAGGACCATATTCACGCTCGTGCTAAGCTATCGTGCTAAGCTACATGGCAATTAACGTTAACCTATTTATGGCAAACCGCAGGTTTCATTTGTTTACCGACGAACGCACCGTTTATGACTAACATTTTGTCCTCACTCACCTTAACGCTGTCGAAGAGTTTATTCGTGAGCTCTCCGTTCGCCACACAATAATTGATTTTTAATTATTTTTATTTTTTTTGTTGCTGCAGCTAAAACCCACTTTACACTGAATGAAGTGTATGACAGCAGAGAGAGAGAGGCGCGCTGCACAGGCAAATCTCTGCGTCCCAAACAACTCCCTGTTCCCTATACTAGTGCACTAGGTAGTGTGTGAAATCATGGTTTTGACAGCCTGTGTTAAGTGCCCTACTATGTGGCCCATTAGCGAGCCATTTGAGATTCGGCCTCTCGCGTCCCGCCTATTCCGTTGTGAACACTTCCGGTTACAGGATGTCAAAATAAAAGCTGTAATATATAATAAAAGCCGCGACCGACCGACCGACCCAGAAAAAGGACATTGCCACAAGAAACACGTTGCCAGAAACCGGGCCGCATCTTACTTTAACACACGAGCCAATGAGCTTTACTGACTTCCATTCACTTTTTCTTTGGTTTATTTTAACATGTACAAGAATGGCGTACTGTCAGTGCAATAGGTCACACTGTGAAGTGTGGTGGTCAAATCAAACTAAATGCAGTTGGCCATTTCGGGAAACTGTACGAAGGGTTATGACCGGTACACGACCAACGATTGGTGGGGGATAATGCTGGGCAGCCACAGATGCTTATTTAAATAATACATGGATTTGGTTCATAAGAAAGAAAAGATTTTCAGTTTAGTTGGTGGTACTGTTTCTGTGTAGAATGCTGAGGCACCTGCCTGGGACCGCCGTAGCCGGACTCCCACAAGCGTTAATGACCATGGGGAAGAAGGGGCTTGATATAAATCTAGACTGTTCGATAAGTGCCTTAAATCTACACCAGTCAAAAGTTTGAGTAAACCTGCTGGAAACTATTTTCATTTATTATTGACAATGTTTTACACCGGGGGTTACAATGAATCTTGTTCAGTCGTTACTACAAATCACTTGATGGCAAGTTGTCTTAAAGACTGAACTTCTTTTCTTAAAGTAATTGCACACTGCCTTTTATCTTTCTTTAACCGAGCATATTTTGCCATTTTCACTGCTGTAGATCTATAAATGAGAATTGTCTGCCCATGCTACCTATACTAGTAAGAATGAGCTCTCATCTGTGAACAAGAACTTCTGATAAAAGGTTAATAAGAGAACATGCTAAAACATCTAACAGCACACTTTCACACTAAGGTCAGTGTTTTCACACAAGTGTGTTTGACACATTTCAGACTTTAATTTTTTACATGATTGTGGCTACACACTGAAATGTCTTTGCTTTAGGTGAGCATTTTATTGAAATATATAGACGGGTGACAAATGAAAGGAAAAACCAACATAAAGTGTGTTAGTAAGGTGTTTGGGCCACCACGATCCACCAGGACAGCTCCAACGTGCCTTGGTATAGATTCTAGATTCTGGTATAGAAGTCTCTGGAACTGTACTGGAGGGATGATACACCATTCTTCCAAAAGATATTCCCTCAGTTGGTGTTTTGATGATGGTGGTGGAGAGCGCTGTTGAGATCTGGTGAGTGCGAAGGTCATAGCATATGATTTCCATCATTTTCGTACTCATCAAACCCTTCAGTGACCTCTCGTGCCCTGTGGATGAGGGGAATATCATCCTGGAAGAGACCACTACCATCAGGATGGAAATGTTTCATCATAGGATAAAGGTGATCAGTCAGAATAACTTTGGATTGATTTGCAGTGACTCTTCCCTCTAAGGGGACAAGTGGACCCAAACCATGCCAGCAAAATACCCCCCCACAGCATAACAGAGCCACCGGACCCCCTCACTGTAGGGGTCAAGCACTCAGGCCGGTTCTCTTGGTGTACGCTTACACATGCACTCATCTGACCATATCACCTTTTTTCCACACCTCTGTAGAGCAGTGCCTATGGTTTTTTACACCACTCTTAAATGTGCATTCGTCTTTGTAATGAGGGGTTTATGCACTGCAACCCTACTATAACAACCCTCTCTATGTACAGTAGTTGTCGATGGACTGTTCTTGCTGACGGTCTGATCAGGTCCTGCATCGATGTCCTTTTGTTGCTCTTCTGTTTTTCGTACATATCGCACTAATGCACGAGCATCGCGCTTTCGCCCACAATTTCCAGCCCCGTTTACTGATGTGTTTCCCATAGATATAAATGCCGATGTCACTTTAGTCACTGTTCCAATTGAAACACAGTCTTTGTGACTAAAGCTCTTGCCATCCGTGGCCCAATAACGTGCCATCCGTGGCCCATTTCGATCCATTCCTCTTGCCATCTTGATCCAAAATCAAGGTCAACTGGGCCTGCTTAGCATTTTTATACATGCCACAGAGCATGGTAGGATGTCAATTGCTTAATTGTATCATGCATCTGTTTGGAACCATCTGCACTTGTTATGCTTCTCCACTCATTTATTCAGGTTTTTTCTTTCATTTGTCACTCATCTGTACATTTTCAGAGTAATGTTCTTTCTATGTGAAACATGTCTGTGGACTTTAGACTTTCTGCTTATATTATCATCTCACTTATAATAAATGGTTCAGGGATTATTGGCAAGTTTATAGTTTAACACATGGATGAGCATGAACAGTCTTAAGTAGGGATACTTTATTTAGGCAAATATTTTACGATATTGATGGCAGTGAACCATAACACACACAGGATATATGAGCTCAGGGAGTTGGAGATCTTTTGCAGTCAAGCACAGGTTGTGAAGGGAAATATTAGTGACACTTATAGTCTCATCTGATCTCATCTTGAAGGTTGTCTCAAACCTCAGAACTAACTAGAAAATGAACCACTTAGTGAGAATCACAGAGTTGGCTTGGAAGTTTGTTTTCTGTAATTACACAGATACACAGTTTGTTGCCACTCCAAATGCGTAAAGCTGCTCAGCATAATGTAACCCACGCACATTTGCTTTGAAACAGCTGAGCTCATGCTTTTGGTCCACACTAAGGCATTTTAATGTTGCTAATCCAAGCTTGCAGAGAAATGTTTATTCTCTCACTTTCATGTGAGTTAAGGCATCCAATGAGTGGGTACAGACAGATGGTGTAGTAACCTTGATAGAACTGTGAGGTTAAGGCACGCATGTCTCCCAACTGTTTCCTCAACACTGTTTTGAAATGTGATCCACTGTTATAGTGCCAGCTACTGTTCGT
The DNA here is from genome assembly GCA_028565825.1 of Olivaichthys viedmensis. NCBI lineage: Eukaryota > Metazoa > Chordata > Actinopteri > Siluriformes > Diplomystidae > Olivaichthys > Olivaichthys viedmensis. The sequence goes on along the minus strand of JAOUQW010000038.1, from coordinate 20,913,002 downwards.
GGGCACTGTAGTTAATTATGATGACTGATGTTTCACTTGTGAATTGTTCAATCAAATGCAAATTGCCCAAACATACAAGCATATTGGTTTATGAGTTTGTTGGATTGTTATATTTTGTTAGATTTATGTAATCATGAAATCCAGATTGGTTTATTGACAAATGCAGAAAATTCCATGGCTGTGAAGTCTTGTCTGATCTCATCTTGAGTCACACAACCAATATAACCAACTGCAGAGTTGTTGTTTTTCTGGTTAGTTAGATACAAAGTTCAGCACCAACCTGTGATAATCTGACCAACCACAGTCATGTTTCTGGTTGAGGAAGGTTTTTTTTTATTTGTGCTTTGACTGAAACCATGAAATCATAAAAAGCAGCAAAAACCTTGCTTGCATGTTGAACGTATGGGATTAAGTTTCTGAAGCTTTCACACTCGACCAAATATACCGAACTCTCTAGATAAAGCGCAAGTGTGAAAACACTCTAAAATATCTGTCCAGAGGAAAAACTCCCGTCTCTGTGGCACCCCAGACTCGATCATGGCAGGCGTATGCTGTACAGTTTAAGCCCGTGTTTAAACCCAATTTGGCTGTTACCGATACGAATTTCAGCTGCATCGGACAATGTTTGATGTGCAGCTTGAGGGGGGCAGCAACTAATTGCCCTAACATTCTCCAATTGAGTCGTCGGCCGATTGTATGGATTTCTGCCATGTCAGAACAGTCTCATGGAATGATGTCTCACGGTCATGAATTGATTTTCCAAAATCTGTGTGCGTGTGCAAATTTGGTCTTTATCATCCTACCATGACCAGCAGGACCAGGAAAAACGTTAGCAGCACAGAGTCACTGCACTTAACCTGAGCTGAAACCGAGGTATCTCACGGGTGAGCGGTCGTAGCATGTCAATCAAGACCATACAATGTGAGCACATAAATCCTAGGCTTTGGCTGTACAAGGAGACCAGCGATTCAAACGTGCAGTGCAGTGCGAGTTGTCGTACGGTGTCCGCCTGGACCACCAACAACCCAACCAATCAGGACAAGGAGGCGTCTCTACGTCCCTGTCAATCACGTTTTTCCTATTAATTCGAAAAAGCTCCCACTCTTGCACTAGCATTCTAGCTGTTTTTTTTTTGTTTTGTTTACATTTTAAGCTTCAGCTCTTTTAAAAAATGTATTTATTTTTTTTTATTTATTTTTTTACCAGACTCACTTACTACACCTTTAATTATTAGACACGGCTTTAAGTCAGTTTCCGGCATCGCGCTCAGTGCGCCGCCTGCTGGCAGTAACCGAGAACTGCAGCCAAACGAGACGAGCTGTCAACTTGCAACTTGACCCGGAGGAAAAGCAGCCGCTCGATCGGCCATTTTGGGAAAGAAGGGGCTTTTCTATCACCACGTGAGGGGTGGAGGGGAGTCCGAAAAGGGCAACAAGAGCCGAGCTACGTGAGGATTTCGCAGAGCACAAGGGGGGGGGACGACAACAACAACAACAACAACGACAACAACAACAACAACAACAACAACGACGACAACAACAAAATCAAAATCGATCGTGGAGACGCGACTAGCTCACGAGCCCGACAACTCCTTTCACATGTGCTAAATCTGCGGAAATACTGTTCAACAATGCCGACTGTAACCCTTCCGCCGAAAGAAAACGCTCTCTTCAAGAGGATTCTGGTGAGTGAACGCGGCGCGGCGCGATGTTCCCGGCACAACGCTGTCAAATGGAGGTTTAAACCAACGCAAGCCGTCCGAGCTAGCTAAATTAGCCAGCTAGCATCGCAAAGCCCGAATGTGTGCAGTGGCCCGGTGTGAGCCGGCTGTTTGCGAGACGATCCATCCCGCTGCACATCCCGCTACACGATCCATCCCGCTGCACATCCCGCTACACGATCCATCCCGCTACATATCCCGCTACACATCCCGCTGCACATCCCGCTACATATCCCGCTACACATCCCGCGCATTTCTTTATCGCAACCATTTGTAACGTGCTCGCCACGATGGCCCGGTTAATGAAGCGTTGCTTAGCTACCCAAGCGCAAGTCTCGCCTAGCTTAGCTTCAGTGGGCTTGCTTAGCTAACGCTAGCTGACGTTAGCTAATCAACCGTACCTGCACTTGCAGGTTGCATTGCTTATTATTATTATTATTATTATTATTATTATTATTATTATTATTATTTAAACATTTTAGGACTTTAGCATGTACACACATTTGCAGGCTTGAGTGCGGCCGGGCGGTTATTAGCTAACTAGCTAGCTACTATGTTAGCTAACACGCTAGTTACTAGCACAAGTCACTCTCGCGTATTTTTTTGGGGGGGATTTAATGTCGCGCCTGCCTCGATAAATACCCGAAGCAAATGTTTACCACTTGTGAGTTCGGTTGTTCATTGATGTTTGGCTGTGACTTTAGTTGGCTTCAAGCCCCGTGGCGTATTTTTGAACGCGTTAGCTAGTTAGCTAGTTAGCTAGCATTGGGCTAGGCTACAGCAAGACGCTCCATCCCCAGCTTGGGCCTGCTGCTAGTAACGACAGGACTGCTGTATCGGTAGTTAACGAGCCAGCCTCGTGAGTACAGTGGGGGTTTTTATGTGTAGTTGTTTAAACAACCAGATTCTTGAATAAAAGAGGTTGCATGTTGAGCTACCAAGCTACGTTTTGCATAAGTTTGAGCCCCCCCCTCTCACTAACTTAGCCCTGATGGTGAAGCCCAGAGATGCTCATGACAGTTGAATGCCTCGCACACTAAAGTGTTATTGTTTTTCACTACGCATTTGCTCCTTTAGCTGAAGTCCTTCTTTGAGTATAGTTAGGCTTGGAAACTGCTCATCAGCCACATTGACACTCTTCAGTGGGCAGTGGTGGCTCAGTGGTTAGGGCACTGGGCTACTGATCAGAAGGTCGTGGGTTCAAGCCTCAGCTCCGCCA
>JAOUQW010000038.1:20896595-20909963 GCA_028565825.1 Olivaichthys viedmensis | reverse complement strand
TTATTCAGCACATTCTGTATCTGTGATGAAGTTGCTGTTCTCTCTCTCAGTGAACAAAGCTTTATGTATTGCACTTCATGGTGAGATCACTTTTGGTCTGTGCCTGATCGTGCTTTGGATACGACTGATCCAGTTTCGGCAAAGCGTTTTAGAGTTCCATACAGTGGCAATGAAAAAAAATCCCAGATTTTTCAATGTGGTCTCAGACTTTTGAGCACTGTATATAGAAGTAGTAAAAATTACAGTATAGTACACAAAGGTTCAAGAAAAACAGGAAGTCTCTGGAAAAAAAGTCCTTCATCAGCTGTGCAAGCAAAGTGCTTCTGAAGCTGTAGGAGGTGAAACCAGTTGATATTTGAAATGGTTGATGATGTAGTAGTCGTCAGAACATGACGCACACAAAAAAATCAGGCATGTACTGATCCGATACTGAGTATCCGATACAACAGGGCCGATGCTGGTCTGAAACGCTTGGATTAGTATTGGATCGGATTTGACACTTTTTTAAAATTCTATCCACTGATGTACTTTATGCCGTGAATGTGTGTGATGTTGATTGACGTAATACGGATTATGCCCAAGAAAACAGGACGCCACTTGTCTTAAGGCCCGCTGCCATCGCGCCTCTGGTGTTTCTCATAAATCAGCAACAGAAGCTCACAGAGAGTCAGCTCTGTTACCGTGACAATGTCAGTTTTCGGGATCAGCTGACGCTCTGATACTTGTATTGTGTCGAAATGGAGAAAGTGGGATCAGTGCATCTTTTTTTTTTTTAATCCTTTTTTAAAACCCCTTGTTATGCGTGAGATCACAAAGGGAATGTAATTGGTTGTAGCGCTTTTTCACCACACAGTTCGGTTACTAATCCGAATCCACAACTATTGGTGCCTTTTTACCCCGATCACATAATGGTACCAGTTAGGGGTACAACAATACCGATATATATGGGCAGTGGTGACTCAGTGGTTAGGGCGCTGGGCTACTGATCAGAAGGTCGTGGGTTCAAGCCTCAGCTCCGCCAAGCTGCCACTGTTGGGCCCTTGAGCAAGGCCCTTAATCCTCCCTGCTCCAGGGGCACTGTATCATGGCTGACCCCAGCTTACAACATGCTGGGATATGCGAAGAATCAATTTCACTGATATGTGACAATATATTCTATTCTATCAGAGATCTGAGCTCTGGTCCAATACTGCTATCCTCAGAGTAACCGAGCCGACACTCTGCAAGCTCCTGTTATGTCATCAGAGGCGCTATGGCACTATGGCGGCGTGCTTTTAATACAATTTGTGTCCTATGTTCACGTGCAAGTGTTCACGTCCATTTTGTGTCAGTCAACATCATACACGTTCACTGCATTAAAGTGGATGAAAACAGAAAGTATGTTAAACTCGTTCCAACACTGATTCAGCGTTTCAGTCTTGTATCTACATGATTTTGGATTGGTACATTCTTAGTACCTGTGAAAAGTAGCAGGAGTTCTCTGGAGGTTGTGGGGTGGTGTCATGTTTCCCACATAGCGCGAGTGTTAATAGTAATCACTAACAACAGTAGCAACAACCGAGGAGCTTCAAGTTCTGATTTAGGAAAAGCTCTGAGTTACACATTCCCAGGCCTATAGTGTGTGCACTTCGTTCTTATAGTTCATCACGGTCTGTGGTTTACAAAGCTGAGTGTCTGGGTTATAGAACACATTATGAACACATTATGCAGTTTACAGTTAAAATCTTAATTGTAACCATATTAAATTTGATGGTGCAAAATATTTGACCTGAAGTGCTGGATTGTATCGGATGGATTCAACATATTTGCCAATTCGATTCGCTGATTTGTTTGTTTATCTGACACATCACAAATCTTGCATGTGAACATAAGACATACTTTTGCCATCACGCCTGACATGTTGCATAACTTGGCAACAGAACCTCAGAGAGTCGGCTCGGTTATAAAGAGGGCTTCAGTATCGGATCGATATCGGCCGTTACTCAGAGCTCTGGTATCATATCGAAAATGGCCAACGTGGGTTCGGTGCATCCCTAATGTAGACAGTATGAAATGTAGCTTGGAGAGAATTTTCTAGTTATGGAGCAATATTTATTTAATTTTTTGGCATTGTTAGTTGTTAACCCCTGCAATAAGGGCTGCAATAATTAAACTGCAAAAAACCCTGTTCAGAAATAGTTTCCATTTAATCGTTTGGGACTTGCTTTTTATCTAAAGTGACTTTTATAATTGAGAGAGGAAATAATCCAAGCATAAAGTTGAGCAGTTAGATGCTAAGGGTCTTGTCAAAGAGCCCAACAATGGCGCTCTGGCAGTCCTAGGATTTGAACTCAAGTTTCCGGTCACTAGCACATAACTTTAATATTCGTATGATTAAAGCAATAACAACCACTCGCACTATAGCGTGGCCATGTTGACAGATTTAGCAGCTATAACACCGCTGCTGTGGATACAAACCAATAACCAACTCAAACATTCATTACGATCACTTGGCACTTGCAAACAAGTGACATAATATAGCCAGCATTCAGAGTTCTTCATGATATTGACTCTGTAACTTTCAGCTCGAAGTGGTTAGTAGATAAAGTATTCAGCGCACACACACACTGATGGGTTCATCATCTGGTTCATCTTGCTGTGGAAAATTCTGTGAACACTTTAGAGCTATCTGGATTTCTGCATGTTCATAAAATGTGATCTGGGCTTCATCCGAGTCGGAATAAATAAGGCTTTCTTTAACAAAGCCCACACACATTTTACAGCACAGTGTCTTTATTGAACAAATGTCATTAATGGAGAAGGTATGTGAATTCTCAAATATTTAGTATCTATTGAAACCTTTATTTTTAATAATGTCAACCTAACACCGTTTATAGCCACTGATCAGTTGTCTGCAGTGTTTAGGAGATGTATCACGTTCATCTCGACAAAACTGTTTCATTTATAATTGGGCATGTCTTCAAATCATGCCACAGCCATTCAGTGCGATTGCGGTCAGGACCATTCTTAAATACACACATTCTTAGTGTTTTTAAAGAATTGTTGATTTATTTCTGGTTTTAGGCCAGGTTTAGGTTTCAGTCTGGCTTTTTGCTGTAAAATTTCCTGAGACAAGTTGGAATTATTTGGTCCCTCCACAATCGCCCTTCGTCGAGCCCCTAAGGCAGAAAAACAGCCCCACACCATTACTCGCCCTCCACCATGCTTCACATGTTTGGTGCTGGTACACTGCAGGTGCATTTACTTGCAACGTTAATTATCTGATTTATTTTTTTATTTTTTCCTCCCAATTTAGTCATCGCCAATTCCCACCCACACTAGCTAATTCTCTCTCCTATTGCACAACAGCCACCAACTGGAGAGGGTGAGGGCTAGCACGTGTTTCCTCCGAGACACGTGAAGCCAACTACCGCGTCTTTTACGACCTGCTGCTCATGCAACGTCGCAGGGCAGTCCCGCGCCCTCGGAGGAAAGCGCCAACTGCCCTCTTCCGTATGCATGAGCTCACAGACGCTCACGATTGGCCGGTGCCGCTTTGATCGACAGGCGAGAAAGTGTAATGCCGTCTCTCCCACCCAGAGAGCACGGCCAATTACGCTCTCTCAGACTCCCGGCCACGTCGGACTCAAACTAGCGAGAACTAGCGATCTCCGGACGATAGAGCGAACGCGCGGGAGCAATTATTATCTGATTTAAGCAATTACCAGATTATTCAGGTGGTCATGTAAACGGCTCACTACGATATTTTAAATCGGAATAAAGACGTGCCTGGATTTTATCCCAATAATCGGATTATTCAGTGCATGTATACGGTTAATCTGATGTCTTTTAGTTTTTTTCTACATCTATGCATAAAGAGCTGACTTGCACTATAGACTTGAGGAACAAAAATCTTATTTTGCCCGATTCTTCCATTAAGAATCTTCAAATTAGATTTTTGATTAAATCACAATAATTATTGTACAGTTTTGCCCACCAATCTAAAATGTAGCCTACTTTTGGGGCCATAAATGTTAATATATTTTTACCGATATTTTGGGTATGATGGAATGATTAATATGACAAATATTTGAAATGGCAAAGACTAAGACTGTTTTATTTACAGTCATACTGTGTCTCTCATCACCAGCATCAGCTCGACAGTACTGGGGTCTGCTCTCTCTCTCCTATCCCCACACCCCTCCAGCTGCCTCACTGACTGACTCCTGGAACTGACAATACTGCTTAAGTTTATCTGCATTTCCTTTTTCCTCTTTCCATTGTCATTGTAATTTCACATCAAATGAATATCGACATGATACTATTTATGCATTTACTTCATAATTAATACATTTATTTAGCTTTTGTTCTTATGAATTTCTGTGTTCCATCATTAACATTTATCAAACCTACGATGTTCCATACAGGTCCTGGTCATGTGACTGATCCAAATTACTTAAAAGATTTGTCTCAGATAATTAAGCCTCCGCTCTGTATTTTTAGAAGGATTTTTAATCCAGCCCACTGACCGCAAAGCAGAGGCGGAGTTGCCCTTCCACCGGTGCAAGCTGAACTCATACAGGCCTCACAACCATGATGTAGTCTAGGTGAAATTCTGAATATAAGCGTGTGTCACCGTAAGAAATTGTGGCTCTCGTGCAAGTGTAAAAACCGCTGATGGGAACAAAACTGCCACTTTTATCAGTAACTCTTTCTGTATTGATGTTTTCAGCTCCTGAAAAAAAAGGAAGAGCTTTGCGCATGGCTGAGCCTCTTCTCTCCTCACTAATCACTCGAGCTCAAGGAAGTTGAGCCAGGCAGCTGAAAGAGCATGTTTTAAAGTGTCGCCACATATCATTGGCAACAAGAAATTGAAATCGGTTTCAATTACGTTTATCCATCGGTCGCAGTTCGCCGCTTGAAAGCGCGTTGGATAACTACGTTAAAGCGGTTTACTCCAAGTGGCTGAGTGGGGATCAGGATGCGTTATGCGCACTGCTGATGGGAAAATATCCACGATTTAACTTCTAATTCAGCGCAGTTTATCAGCTTCCTTACATTCAGAGGTTACTAGCTAGTAATCAAACTCGTAGGGTAATAAACATCTACTTATTAACAGGAAAGAAGTTTTATATTAGATATAAGGTTCTATATTAGAGATAAGGTTCCAAGTAGAACCCATTTAGGAAGTGAAGAGCCCTTAACTATTCAAAGAACCCCTGAAGGACCCTTTTTTGTAGAAGTGTATCTGACTGACTGGATTGATGGCGGCCCAAGTCTCCATCAATAGAGAAATACAAAGAAATACTCTTGTAACTTTTTCCAGTCTTGGGTTCCTCTGCGACTTTTCTTCCGAGGTTCTCTGAAATCTCTTGTGATTGAGCCGTGTTGCAGTTGAACGGAATTCTGTAGTAAGGAGCAGGCTACCATTTTTTTTTTTTGGGCACAGCACATGAAACGCACACCTGGTTGGAAAGGATTTGAGGTTCGCACACTTTCCATCATTGACCTCACTTGTTTAAACCACTAGTTGAATAATGATATGGCACCATCACGTTATGTGACTTTTCATTTGACTTTGAGTCGGCAGATCAGGTCACGTTTTAGGAACCATTCCTGCAAAAAATCCAGATCATGGCGGGGTTCATTAACCGTTTCCCCCTGCATCTGCACTTAAAGGCTGGATCTTGAGGTTGGATCTTGTCGTTGCTCCAGTTCAATGCTGGGACTTATGTTCAGGGTGCTGCTCTTAAGAGGTGTTGAAACACGCACTCGGGCGACCTTTTAAATAGGTATTTGCTCTGTTGACATGACCGTGTAGGAAGCAATCAAGTTATACTGCCATGCTTTTTGAGCAATCTAAAATGAGTCTATTATCAGTATGGGAATAATGTTTTATGTCTAGGTCTGTGCCAAAAAAAATAAAAATCATATCACGATAATTACCAAACCTTTTATTATGGGTTGCACTGTGTTTTTAAATACTAATGCCAAAAAGATGGTGAACAACATTTTTTTTTATTTCGGAGAAGGATCCTTTTTGTGCCTTCGAATTTGTCTAAAATAGGGAACATTAGAAGACGCTTTTCTTATGCAGCTGGAACACACACAGTGTCCCAAAATACTTGCCTACCTCGTCAGCCTTCTCCCAAATGAAATATTGAAAATTGTTGAATATTGTATAACCGATTATCGAAACGTACCTGTTTTTGGCATTGACGTTTTCTCTAGTGGCTGTGTAATTATGTTCTCCCTTAAAGCCATTTTTTAAAGGAAGAATTTGCATTGTTTTGTAGGGTTCACATAGCGATGTAGCAGTTAGACACGTTTGCTGTGTGCATTTGAGTTTGTTACACTTGAAGGGTGTTCAGTGACGCCTATTCCCACATGTTGCTGCATTTCTGTTGCTTATGGTACACACACACGCGCACCTCTGATGTCTGTCTCGCTCTGTCCCTAGAAGTGAGTGCATAGACATGCTGTTTTCTTTTACACTCTATAATATTTTTTTCACATTTAAAATCTCAGAGACCCTAAATCCACGATTGCTTTCTAATTATGTGGGTCTTGTGGGCTGCAATGTGTAGCTCAAAGTATGAATCATTGGTGACCTTCCAATGCCTACATGTACTTCACCGGAATAAATCTCCCCTGTTGATATAAAGTTGGCAGGGCTAATCTTGGGCAAAGATTGTGTAAATTTTACCCACACAAATCACAAGCCAAGGCTAATGTCGCTTAGCCCTCAGCCGTTCAGCTTTGCTTTAACCGATGCATTCACACTTGAATGGTCTCTTCAAGTCTGAGCGAGCGAAAGCAAACTAGTGAGTTCTCAAATTAGGCTGATGAGCGAGTTCCGCTGGTGTTTTAACCGGCAGTGTTTTGTATCGCGTTCATTTCTTGTTTCATTCAAACTCTGCTGGATGTTTAATATAACACTATAAAAAGTAAATTTTTTGAACATGTCAAAGTTGTTAAGTTTTTTAAGCTTTTATATAACCAAATGTGTTAACCACTCCCATTTTATTCCCTTCTTTTTAGAGATGCTATGAGCACAAGCAGTACAGAAATGGGCTGAAGTTCTGCAAGCAGATTTTGTCCAACCCCAAGTTTTCTGAGCATGGCGGTAAGGTGCACACTTTCTCTTCCACATCAAGAGTGTGTTCATGTGCATCGTGACCACATTGAAAACTGGAAGCCAGAAATAGAGGCTTCACTATCTTCATATGTCTGAAGATATGTTATTAACCTTTTTCATCTGGTGCTCATGTGCACCCAGCGTGCCTTGCTTATCTAAGTAAGGTGAATTTCGGCACAGTTTAAGTGGCCTTACAGCTGCATAATGTGTTAATGATGGGGTCTTTTGATCTGTACTGCAATGTTCCCTTGCTTGTTGGAGCAGCTCTTTTTTTGTTGCTAGTACAGAGTTCCTTTTGAGTGAGATGCAACGGCAACGTAAGCCTGGCCAATTATAGTCATAGCCAATTCCTACCCATTATTATTCTCTCCCCTATTACACGACAGCTACCAATCTGAGGGGGTCAAGACTAACGTGCTTCATACGCTCTCTTGGACGTCCGAGAGACGGTTAAGGGCCTAACAGTGGATCTCTGGCGGTCCTGGGATTTGAACTGGCAACCTTCTGATCCCTAAGGCCCACCGAGCTTCCACTTTCACTCATCATAAATCCTGCAGTATGAAACGGACTGCTTGAAATGATCCTGTGTGACTGTCTTTGCAGAGACGTTGGCGATGAAGGGGCTGACGCTCAACTGTCTGGGGAAGAAAGAGGAGGCATATGAACTCGTCCGCCGAGGACTACGAAACGACTTGAAGAGCCATGTCTGTATCCTTAATACGTGTGCGCACACAGGTTTCAACATCTGTTTATCCGTGTGTATGAGATCATGCGTTTACATTACCTGACGGTTGAGGTGCCACAGAGAGAGAGAGACACACGCAGAGAGAGAGAGAGACCTAGAGAGAGAGAGAGAGACACGCAGAGGCAGAGAGAAAGACACGCAGAGAGAGAGCGAAAGACACGCAGAGAGAGAGACACGCAGAGAGAGAGAGAGAGAGACACGCAGAGAGAGAGAGAGAGAGACACGCAGAGAGAGAGAGAGAGAGAGACGCACGCAGAGAGAGAGAGAGAGAGAGACACGCAGAGAGAGAGACACGCAGAGAGAGAGAGAGAGACACCGAGAGAGAGAGAGAGAGAGAGAGACACGCAGAGGCAGAGAGAAAGACACGCAGAGAGAGAGAGAGAGAGAGACACGCAGAGAGAGAGAGCGAAAGACGCGCAGAGAGAGAGAGACACGCAGAGAGAGAGACACGCAGAGAGAGAGAGAGAGACGCACGCAGAGAGAGAGAGAGAGAGAGAGAGACACGCAGAGAGAGAGAGAGAGACGCACGCAGAGAGAGAGAGAGAGAGAGACACGCAGAGAGAGAGAGAGAGACACGTAGAGCGAGAGAGGCACGCAGAGAGAGAGAGAGACACGCAGAGAGAGAGAGACACGCAGAGAGCGAGAGAGAGAGAGCGAGAGAGAGAGCGAGAGAGAGAGAGAGACACACACACACACACACACACACACACACACACAGACAGGGAGAGAGAGAGAGACAGACAGAGAGAATGATAATGATGCTGCTGCTGCTGCTGACGAGGCTGGACCTGGGCCAAGATTCCTGCCCGCAATCTGAACCGACACCACCAGCTGATAACACACACAGAGCAGATCACATTTTCCTCATTATGCACGTCCCCGTGTACAACAGTAGGCCCAGAAGTGCTTGTCACCATTAAGTGTTTCTAATTTTAGGGCAGTGAAATATAGGCCTTTGTAGTTTTGTTTTCAGGAGTTTGTTGATACGTGTAAGTGTAAGACGAGCCTCATTAAGGGGTAAGGGTCATGATTGTGAATAAAGGCTTCTCTCAGCCATATTTAGCTTTGCCTTGACACTCTTGCCCAGGCTGGCACGTGTACGGTTTGCTTCAGCGCTCCGATAAGAAGTACGACGAGGCCATTAAGTGCTACAGGAACGCGCTGAAATGGGACAAAGACAACCTGCAGATCCTAAGGGACCTCTCCCTGCTGCAGATCCAAATGAGGGACCTAGAGGGCTACAGGGTAGGTGTGTGTGTGTGAGAGGGAAAGTGTCCTATAATAGTAAGTCAAGGCGTTTTTGGTGTAATCTTGAAGACAGAATGTAACAGCACAAATTGCTGAATTAACATTTAAAAGGGGAAGTTTTTTTTTTTTTTGTCTTGTCATTGAAGATGGCAAAAGGTCTTCAAGGTAAGAACACAAGTCCAGTTATCTTAACTTACTTCTATTAGACGTTTCAGAATAACCCGGAGGACTAAAAGACTTTCATAGACACATGAGGAAATGGAAACACCTCTCTGCTGCAGATCCTAATGAAAGTACTGAGCTTTAGGTCGTAAAGTCGGATCGGTAAATCTAGGTGTTTATACATAATCTATATAATGTAAGGTGTCTTAACATTCTGTATACTCCCCTTGCCCTAAGGGTCAAAACTGACCCCAAGACAGTCTTTATACCCTGGTGGTGTACAGCTTTCATGGAAATATAAACAATAAGGCAATGTTTTTTCTGCTGTTAAACATAGTGACGGCTCATTTTTGACCCTTAAGACAACACCAGGGTTAAATAACTCAATTTAATCCTCAAACTCTAAAGCGCTGTACCCAGGCTTTGCTGTCTTTACAATATGGAAACAAGCTTTGCTTGAAATGAACTGTTTTTATGCCTAATCTGAAGTTGTCCCAGAGAGCCATTACTAATTGTCCCAAAACTACCTTAATCACCCCAAATACACAATCCCACCCTTTCTTGTTATGATAAGTTGAGAACAAGTCACACCATAACACCAACCTTCAGGCTGTTTTCAATCATAACATGCAGAGTAGACAGATGTTAAAGGAATACTGCAGGGCTTTTAAACCTGATCCCCAGCACCTGTAGCGTATGTGTGATTACCCCAGACAATAATGTCAACACGTTTTCCTGTCCTGTTTGCTGAGCGGAAAAACTTGTTGAAACTCGCCTGCTGAAAAATCCAGCTTGGTCTGACCAGCTGCCAAAACACAGGCCGAGCTGGTAGATGGAAACAGTTTATGAATTACCGCTGCTAATGTAGCACTGTAGACATAGTGTTTCAAGAAAATAACACAACAGTAAGGCAAGTAGAAAATCTCAAACATTTACTGATCAATTTATTATTCAAGTTATAAGGAAGCTGAAAAATAAATTCTACCAGTTTGACCAGCTCGGCCTGTGTTTTAGCAGCTGGTAGCTGGTCAGACCAAGCTGGATTTTTCAGCAGGGCGCTTACATTGGAAGTCTAAGTCTAGAATACGTGACTATATATGGCGAATTCAAACCACAACCGTTACCCTCCAACTACTTAAGCCTTACCAAAGCTGTTCTCGTGTAGTTTTGTCCAGATGTCACGTTCCACCTATGCAGTCACAACAGCAATCTTTGGGCCGTATTTTACGATTTGTGATTTGCCAAAACACTTGGCACCCATTTGCGGTCAAGGTCATAAACTACTCGAGCCTTCATATCCGACCAGCGACAGCCGTAACTTGCCTAGGATGTAATATCTAGTGAAATTACGACCAGCGCTCAGTTTTGAGAATCCAGTCTCTGGTGAGACAGCTGCCGAACGTCGTCGTTACTGGTTACGTTTTTTTCATCATCCCGCAACCGTCCCAAGCAAGACTTTGCATCATCCCCAGCTCTTCCTTTTATTAGTCACCAAGATGATGGGATCCTGATCGTTTTCAGCTCTGGCAAAGGAAGAGCTTTTCTCAATTCTGTGTGTTTGTGCGCGTGCGTGTAGGAGACCCGGTACCAGCTGCTGCAGTTACGGCCCGCCCAGCGGGCATCGTGGATCGGCTACGCCATCGCATACCACCTACTCGAGGACTACGAGATGGCCGCCAAGATTATCGAAGAGTTCCGGAAAACGCAGCAGGTAAACGCTACAAAAATGATAAAACACTCGCGCGCACGCAGCACGAGGCGTTTAGAGATGATATTGATCAGTTACTTTGAAGAATGAACTAGAAGAAATCAAAGGAGTCGCTTTGAGGGATAATACGGATAGAGGTCAGGGGTGTGGTAAAATACGTGTTGGCTGCTCTATAAACCTGTACGTTGCTGTGGTGAGTTGCCTGGCAGCACAGTCTCTGGGGCACACCCACTTCCTGTCTTTGTCCCAGCATGCATTTCCATTTTTACAGGAAGCTGTGGGATGGCTCGTACCAACACAATGAACCGAACTGGCATTCAAAAAGGGCTTAACTGTGATGTGTGGATTTTCTATTACAAAGAGTGCATGACTGAAACTTGACTTGCAAAAGGTCACCTGGTGCACTGAAAAGAAAGATACGGTCATGCTCATGACCTGCTATGTGTATTAGAGACCTGTAAAATGAATGGGTGTCTATGAATAAAACGTATTGTCTTTTCCCAAATGCCAATATAATAACAAAAATATTTTGCAGCAACACATTTCCTCTGTAGGTTATTAGTGTTATGTCATTGCTTTAAAAGTTACGGGAGTATTGTTCATCCCTTCGTTAGCTTGCTCGATTAACCTATTTATTTGAACACTGTTTTATCCAGACTGAATTTACAAGTGTGAAAGAAACTACAGGTCACAATATATTGTGGACTCTGATCGTAAGACTTTTTAAAAACTTGAATAATAAAAAAGATCCATTGGAAAAAACGTAGGCCATGGAAAACACTTCGGGTGAGCGTGTGTCTCTGAAACGGTCGCCTGTGTCTGACCACGTCTGTACTGCTGGCGGGCTGCCGCTCAGAATCTGAATATTGAAGCCAGTTAAGAAATATCTACAGCCATTTGAAGTGGTCTTGCTTGTTAAAAGAAAGGGGAAACTCTAGATTAATTTAATATGGATTAACACTATGTGTGTGTGTGTGTGTGTGAACAGACGTCCCCGGATAAGGTGGATTATGAGTACAGCGAGCTGCTGCTGTATCAGAATCAGGTGCTTAGGGAGGCAGGACTCTTCAAAGAGGCTCTGGAGCACCTCACCACCTACGAGAAACAGATCTGTGACAAGCTGGCTGTGGAGGAGACCAGAGGTACACACCTACACACACTTGCACATGTGTCTCAAGTCGTGTTCATCACCATAGCACAGTTATCATGTTGTCCCCATTTGTTATAATAAGGAGCACAATGTTTTGTCCCTTGTGTGCATATGTGTGAGTAAATGCGGAGGGCGATGGTCACAGTTGAGGGAGGGGTGTTAACTGGGTGGAGTCGGGTGTCTGCAGTTATCTCGTCCTTCTTCTGGTGTTTAGCCACTCTGCTTGATTAAAGTCACCACGATAGATTAATCTTAATCTTACTGAGATTGGTGCATGTTTGAGAAAAATGGTCAAACGGTTTTCACATCATTTGTAAAATTCACCGCAGCTCTTTGAAATGGCGTCTTTTTCGACAAGAAGGTTTGATCAACATGGCCAGTAGGAGAGAGAATGATTTGTTTTCGGGCTTATTTGCATATTTCTGGCTTCTGCGATTTAAATCAGGATTATTAAACAATGTATCGTACAGCCCTACTTAGCAGTGTGATGTTGGAACTTGCTGGAAAACAAAGGTGTTATAAAAGGTGTTTATAAGATGGGACACCCCTGTGAGAAAATAAAGTAAATACAATATTTGTGTTCTAGCGTTTCTGTCATAAGGATTTTATTAAGGAATAAAACACGACGAGGCGGTGTGATGCGGCCCCGACGCGTACCCCCGAAGTTGATTATTTTCCAATAACAGCACGTCTCGAAGTGTTTTAATTCAAGCAAGTTCCAAAATTTAATCAACACCTTCTGACCAATCAGAATCCAGAATTCAGCAGCGCTGTGGTATAATTCACTTTGCTCCTATGGATGAGCCAGAGTTGGGGCTGGCCCGAATAGCATTTTACAGGATTCGAATATTCGTTGTTGTTTTTTTTTTTTTACTGTTCTCAAAACCACCCTTAAACAATAATATTTTCAGTTTTATAAGGTTAAATATGTTCGTTACCGCAGTACCGCAATATATCCAGTAGTCGGCAATGATGTATTAATAAGTGTAGACCGTGATGGCAAATGAACAAGAATCAGCCGTGCATATGAAATAACACCAGGAGTTATTTTTGCAACTTTTTTTTTTTTATTATCGCACAAACAGAAAGTCAATAACCTACGAGTTTAAACAAACGATAAGCCAACATTCTGCGTCTGACAGCGCAATATATAGAAAAGAATAGAATAGAATGCTCCTTTATTGTCACATATACATATACAAGTACAGTAGAGTGAAATTGATTCTTCACATATCCCA
>JAOUQW010000038.1:20884301-20896495 GCA_028565825.1 Olivaichthys viedmensis | reverse complement strand
CAGTGGCAGCTTGGCGGAGCTGAGGTTTGAACCCATGACCTTCTGATCAGTAGTCCAGTGCCCTAACCACTGAGCCACCACTGCCCCCCTGTATATAATCCATGGTTTAATTTTTTAAAATAATAATCAACAATGGCCCGTTTACTTTTGGGGAACCTAAAAATAGCCTCCTTCATACCTGTTTCTGTGCAACAATAACAGAAGTAAAATTAAAAGCAAGGGTTGTAGGCTTGGACAAAATCAAAACCGAAGACAATGTCGGGCAAAGTGCAGCTCGTAGTCTATCTTTTTATTTTAATTTTATTTATATATATTTTTTTTTAATAAAAAAAAAAAAGTATTCATGTTGGCTTTAAAAATAAATAAAATCTGTCGCTTCTCAAAATAATTAAATAACCCTAATACCTAGCCTGGTTAAATCACACGTTTCAAGTTGTGGGCCAGAAACACAAGTTTATCCACATTTTCTGGGAGAAGTGAAGCGTTTTATTTACGATATAAGCCTTGAAAAATATTCTCTTGGACGGCGTTGAGGTCGCTGGGAAGCAAAGGCAATATTTTGCTGCCAATGCCTGTGTCGGATAGCGTTCCGTGCTCATCTTCCACCAGGCATTTTTCTTGTCGTATGATAAGTTAAAGTCCCACACACGTGATATCCTCGGCATCTTTGCTGTTTTCGCTTCAATAGCCACGTGAACAGCGGTGCAGTTTGTTGCTCTCTGAGGCCAGTGTGTTTGACTTATTATTTATTGATATACACTACATTTAAGATGCGTCATGTGACTCATGAATACATTTCCACTCATATTCTGATTCAAAGATTTATCCATTTGAAGATGTTTAGGCTTATGTACCATGTGACAGAAAATACTTTTTTGTTGATTTTTAAAGTGACAAAAAAGAGAATAATAAAATAAAAAGATTTTATTCCTGAATTATTATTATTATTCCTGTGTTGGGTCTGAAAAATATAAAACCTAAAAAAAAAAATCTGAGTAATTCTTTGAAGGCTTTTTCAATATTTTCCGAATAATGCCGTAAATATTCAATTTTGTCAGAGATGCCCATCCTTACTTTCACTTTGTTTATTGGCTCTGTTACAAGAAAAGAGAGAATACGTACTTGCACTGGGTAATGGCTGTGTGTGTGTGTGTGTGTGTGTGTGTGTAGGGGAGCTGCTGCTGAACCTGGGCCGCTTCGATGAGTCAGCAGACGTGTACAGGAGGCTACAGGAGAGAAACCCAGAGAACTGGTCTTATTACCTTGGCCTGGAGAAAGCCCTCAAACCTGGTACTTAACATGTCCCACAATGACAAATGAGAAACATGCCGAGTACTGTAAACATACAATCTCTGACTCCACTGTGTTTGTGTGCATTGCAGCCACTACAGAGGAGAAGCTGAAGATCTATGAGGAGGCCTGGGTGAAGTTCCCGAAAGGCCTGGTGCCGCGCAGGCTCCCGCTCAACTTCCTGTCTGGTAAGTAACGCCAGCTGGAAAACATTCGGTTGTTCTTTTGTGTTTTTCTGTTTTTGTCTTCCTCTTGTCTGGAAAAACATCGCCCAGGATTCCATTTGCTGCTGAGTGCGTTAAAGAGCGACTCCGGCTGCCTATTGTCACGCCCCCGTGTTCAAGCACCACCTGCGTCACCGGCCGCTGCACGCCTTGACGTAATCACCGGGGAGCGCGGTCACCCACAGAAAGTCGCTCCATATTATTTATTTGATGGTAGAAGCTATATAGAGATGTGTATTTTGGTCATTTTCACTGCTCAAATACTCGACAGATAAAACGAGCGAGTCCATTAATTCCCAGGGACTGATCACGGCCCATTGTGTTCGCACCCTGTTCTGTAAAACGCAGGCTGTGTTGTCTCTCTTGCGTCTCCGCTCTCGCTCTGCATGTGTTTTTAAATGTGACGCGATTGCGCTCTGTACTCGTGGAATTAAAAGCTCATTGAAGCGTTATAATTGAAGCACCGCTTTGATTAAACGCTCCTTTTAAACATGGAAACGGCTTCATGCACGCGAAGCTTATTTCTTCACGCTAATAAACTTTATTTGATCCTATACAGTGATGACGCTTGTTTATAATGATATGACCGTCCATTTTTTGGAAGGATTCATTTTCGTTCTTTAGTCGTTGGACGTCGGATGATGTTAAATGTGTTTGAAGGAGTTTTACTCAACACTCAATGACGAAGCACACCAGTTCCGGGTTCTGCGCATCGCATTCAGGAAACCTAGGTTTACTGGTTTATTCAGTAAACCTACAGAAAACGATGAAGGTGAAATAAAAGACAAATAAAAAAAAAAAAACAGTGTGTATGCACGAGTGACCCGCTCAGCTGATCATTTACGTTGAGTTTTTTCTTTTTATGATTATGGGGCGCCGGGAAAAAAATTAAAAGTGAGTCAGCATGCTGAAGTGATCATTTCTGGCCAATGTTGAAGGCCTTGACGGTTTTGAAATGTGATTGCATTTATTGTAGTTCACAGGAGTGTTCCATGAGGCAAATGCTAGTTTGTACAAGTGCTAGAGTGGTCAAGGTACTGACACTTTTACAATTGTTCCCCTAACTGCCTAAAAAAAAAATACATGAAACAATCAGTGACGAATGGGACAATTCAAACCTAAATGCATACATCATACAAATAAATTCAAAACCAAGAAGTAATACAAAAGTGCAGAGAAGATAAGGTGTCAACCTGGATACTGTCTGAAGAGGAAAGTCTTTAGACCTTTGCGAAAGGAATAGAGACATGGAGCTGTTCGGAGAAATGATCAAAATAACAGATAATGCATTTTAAGATCCTGATTTTTGTGACATTTTTTATGAAATTCGCTGCAGTTTCTCTTTTTAAAAGTCTTTCTTGTTTAGGTGATAAGTTTCGGGAGTGTCTGGATAAGTATTTGAGATTGAACTTCAGCAAAGGCTGCCCTCCGGTCTTCACTACGCTCAAACCCCTATACCAAGACAACGACAAGGTGAGAAAATGGAGAAGCACTTCAATTTACATTCAGTTATTTGGCAGATGCCCTTATCCTGAGTAAACAGCGGAACGTGCAATAATTCAAAGTACTTGGAAAATCCATAAGGAATCATAACCTAAAAGACTCTAGACTAAAAGCCTGTTCACACTGAACACAAATTTTTTTTCTGATGAGATTTTAAAACGAACACAAGCATTTCGACCTTGCTGTACTGCGATGATGCATCATTTTCTTTTGTCTTAATTCCTGTGCTTTTTGGGTTATGGACCAATAAGATAAAGGCATTTATTCACATGATTGATGGCTCACGCAATGTTACAGTCAACATTGCGGCCGAGCAACTGATAACTCGTGTCGAAGGACAAAGTTCTGTATGACTGTATTTGCAGTAGCATTCCCGAACTCGCTGACAGTCATTCAGGCGGCGGTCCTGGTCCTGTACACTTTGAGCTCCTGTATGAGCAAGTGTTGCCTTTTTTTTAAAGAACTGGATGTTTTCAAACTCCTTGTCATTGCTGCTGCTTGTGGACTCCATTCTGTTATTTTCTTATGTTGTCCGAACATCTTTTTAGACTATGGCAAAAATATGCACCCAACTCTATATGAAGGGCTATGACGCCAAAAAAAATAGTTTGCGCGTATTTTTGTCTTTCCGTAACGTGTCGTCATGTTGTGTTCGATGTAATGTTGGTTAATACAAGTGCTAGAGTCTAGTCGGTAACTAAAAAGGATAAATTTAAAGCAAATGCGTAAACAGTTAAAAAAATATAAAAATAAAAAAAGTATGAGGGAAGATGGATGTATATACTTTTAACTCCCAATGGGGAAATTTGGGCACTACAGTAGCTGAAGATCACAGGACATTGAATATACAGAATAATTACACCTTGCACATATTTACACATACACACAGATGCTTAAACCTGGTTCCATTGCGACTCTTTAACAGAGAAAGTGGCGGTGAAACTGGCTTTTTATGGCTATATGAGCAGTTAAAATAATAGAAATCTAAAATGTCCTTTATTCCTTTTGTTTGCAGGTGGCAATAATTGAAGAATTAGTGGTAGGATTTGAAACATCTTTAAATGGCTGCCGAATGTTCAGTCAAAACGGTAAGTTTAACAATAAACTGCAATCTCCTTTTTTTTTTCTTTTTCTCTATTTAGTTTTCATATGACTGCATATTGAATCAGTTTCCTTATTGGCCAGTGTGCTTGCTTCCTGGTAACTGATTGGGTGTTTTGTTGTCACTCTCAGATGATGGGAAGGAGGAGCCGCCCACTACGTTACTTTGGGTGCAGTACTTCCTGGCGCAGCACTACGATCAGATTGGGCAACAAACGCTGGCTCTAGAGTACATCAACGCCGCAATAGAGAGCACGCCAACTCTTATTGAGCTTTTTCTCGTCAAAGCTAAGATCTATAAGGTAAGCACATGCAACCCTTTTTGCAAACAGACATTTTTGTACACTTGCAGGCATTTAAGTGATTCCATAAAAACCTAACTAGTCAATAGTAATACCTTTTAAGCACATATCCTCCTCCCAGGTCAGTGATGCATTCATTATACCTTCAAGCCATCTTTGAACAGTTAAAGCCTGCAAAGCAGAACTCGATTTTACCACTTACCATTTACTATCAACTTTACCAGAACCATTTACCATCAGTTTTACCATTTACCATCAATTCTACCATTTACCATCAATTTCACCATTTACCATCAACTTTACCAGAATTTTTTACCATTTACTATCAATTTCACCATTTACCATCAACTTTACCAGAACGTTTTACCATTTACCATCAATTTTAATTACCATAAATTTTTACCATCAATTTTACCGTTTACCATCAACTTTACCAGAACTTACCATTTACCATCAATTTTAATTACCATACATTTTTACGTTTACCATCAACTTTACCAGAACTTACCATTTACCATCAGATTTACCATCAATTTTAATTACCATCAACTTTACTGTTTACCATCAACTTTACCAGAACTTACCATTTACCATCAATTTTAATTACCATACATTTTTACCATTTACCATCAGTTTTACCATTTACCATCAATTTTTACCGTTTACCATCAGTTTTACCGTTTACTATCAACTTTACCAGAACCTTTTACCATTTACCATCAACTTGACCATTTACCATAAATTTTAATTACCATAAATTTTTACCGTTTACCATCAACTTTACCAGAACTTACCATTTACCATCAGTTTTACCATTTGCCATCAATTTTTACCGTTTACCATCAACTTTACCAGAACTTACCATTTACAATCAGTTTTACCATTTACCATCAATTTTAATTACCATAAATGTTTACCGTTTACCATCACTTTTACCATTTATCATCAATTTTAATTACCATCAATTTGTCCGTTTACCATCAACTTTACCAGAACGTTTTACCATTTACCATCAGTTTTACCATTTACCATCAGTTTTACCAGAACCTTTTACCATTTACCATCAATTTCACCATTTACCATCAACTTTACCAGAATTTTTTACCATTTACCATCAATTTGACCACTTACCATTTATCATCAGTTTTACCATTTTCCATCAACTTTACCAGAACTTACCATTTACCATCAGTTTTACCATTTACCATCAATTTTAATTACCATCAATTTTTACAGTTTATCAACTTTACCAGAACTTACCATTTACCATCCTTTTTACCATTTACCATCAATTTTGTAATTAATCCAGTAAAGAAAACACATATCTGAGCCAAATGATGGTCTATAGACTTTTTAAAATTCTACATATTTTATGTAATTGTGTTTTTGGAGCCAGATGTATCAAAATGTTTTTTTGGGGTGTTTTTTTTGTGTCCTGTTCTGTGAACTTTGACCTCTCATCTATGTGTCTGTCCCACCCACAGCATGCTGGGAACATCCGGGAAGCGGCTCGCTGGATGGATGAGGCTCAGGCTCTGGACACTGCTGACCGCTTCATTAACTCAAAATGCGCCAAGTACCTGCTCAAAGCGGGCCTGGTCAAAGAGGCAGAGGAGATGTGCTCCAAGTTCACACGGGTAAGCACGAGATGGAGTGTGTGTGTATATATATATATATATATATATGTGTGTGTTTTGTTTTTTTAAACACAAGATAAAGGTTTATTTGAAAAGAGGCATGTGCATATGTGTGTCTGTTAACTCCCCTTTTCCCCATCTCTCTCTCGCTCTCTCTCTCTCTCTCCAGGAGGGGGCGTCGGCAGTAGAGAACCTGAACGAGATGCAGTGTATGTGGTTTCAGACTGAATGTGCGCTGTCATATAAATCCATGAAGAAATATGGAGATGCACTCAAAAAGTGCCACGAGATTGAGAGGGTGAGTTCTCATCACTTCCTCATACTCCTTCAGGAGCCGTGCTTTATTAATAGGGTTGCATGGATGGATTCTGTTTTACTTGCAATATTGCAAATAACAGTTTTTCTAACGTGTCTTTAAAATGATATAATTATTACAGTTCTAGAAACACTTTTAAACATTACAAACGGCACCTTTTAAGTTCCTTTACGCCTAACACTGTTGAATTGGAATTTAAAAGTCTCTTTTCAAACTGTAGCTTGTTGCTGTTGCCGTAATCACGGCTCCGTGTTGTGAACTTCTTTGCTTATGTGCTAGGCAAAGCACATCTACACGTGCAAATGGGGGGGCTTGCGATTAGCGATGTTTCGATATTTCAGCCTATTAATGCTGCGAGTTTCAGTTGACAGTGTTTCTCTTGGGATATAGTGTTACTTGCACATTAATCAAGTGCAGCAGCTCAAAAAATAATATTGCACCATACTTGTATTTCTAACAAAACGTTATGTAATAGAGTAACATTCCAAATAATTGGAAAATGGATCCGGATGCAATTGGGGGGGGGGGTAAAATGGAATCCATAGAAACCTATATTATTTGCTGTTAAAGGACATGTAAGTTGTTTGTAATAAACTGAACTGATGTGGTGATTTTATTTATTTATTTATTTATTGTTAAATTAATTACAACAATTTGTATTTTTTGGTCTTTCCTGCTGTAGCACTTTGTGGAGATAACGGACGATCAGTTTGACTTCCATACGTACTGCATGCGAAAGATGACGCTTCGCTCCTATGTAGACCTGCTAAAGCTGGAGGACGTGTTGCGCATGCACCCATTCTACTACAAAGCTGCAAGCACCGCCATCCAAATCTACCTCAACCTGCATGATAACCCTCTCACCGATGACAGCAAGGAACTACAGGCCGATACCGGTAACAAAACACACACACATGCACAAAGACATCTTAGCAAATAACAAGGAACCAAATGCCAATACTGGTAACACAGCGCACACACAACATTTCAGCCTGAGAGAATGCAGGTTAAAATGGTAGTAAGGACCTATAGGCTGCTATTGGTAACACAACCCACATACACACACACACACGCACAAACATTTGCCTTGGAGAATGCTGGTAATGGCAAGAAGCTTGTGGCTGATGGTGTTGACGCAACAAAAATATTTCAGCAAGAAATAATGCGGACAAAACTGTTGTCTCCCTGTGTGTGTTCTCCTAGGGAACCTTTCGGACAAAGAGTTGAAGAAACTGCGCAATAAGCAGCGGCGAGCACAGAAGAAGGCCCAGCTGGAGGAAGAGAAGAAGAACGCGGAAAAAGAGAAGCAGCTCAAGAACCAGAAGAAGAAGAAAGAGGATGATGACGAGGAGATCGGAGGGCCCAAAGAGGAACTCATACCAGAGAAGCTGGCTAAGGTGTGTCTCTGTGTGTGTGTGTGTGTGTGGTGTTGTGTTTGAGTGGAGAGCATGGTGTTCACCTGAAAAACTGTAATGCCCGTATGTGTCAATATTGTGTGTGTGTGTGGGGGGGGAGGCAAAGGGGAACTCAGACTAAAGAAAACTGCCAGTGCTGAATTTGCATCTCTCTCTTCTGCTTTTGAATTCTCTCTCTAGGTGGAAACCCCGTTGGATGAGGCTGTGAAATTCCTGATTCCTTTAAAAACCCTGGTGAAGAATAAGATAGAGACTCACCTCCTGGCCTTCGAGATCTACTTCAGAAAAGGTGGAGAAAATTGTTTCAACACAGGAATCCATTACTGCATGAAACTGCCAGTAGCTAAAGCTGGACCTACACTATTTGACTAGATTAAAAAAAAAAAAAAAGAACATCATCTCACACTTACACACATTAGACAGTTGGATGATGGATATTAGATGACGGTAGATCCCAGATCTCAAGGGAATCACCTGGATGTGTACCACATCATGCCGTATTTGTTTGAGCTTTTTATGTACAGCCAAGAAACAACGATACGGGAAAATGCAAGCTGGGGATGATTTGCAGGAAATGTGGACATTGACCACCGAGTTCCACAAGCTCATCCTGCATCTCTGTGGCTTTCTTTTACTGCGTGTGCGGAATGCTTACACGGCTAGTCGCCATTTTAATTTTGATGCCGGCTTGGTTGTTCGCCGTTGCCTGCATCATTCGTCCAATTGCATCGCTGACATCTCGCACTACTAGATTCGTAGATTTTCAGCCGTAAAACTCAAACGTCTGAAAATATGAGAAGGCCTACGATCACCTTGGTGTGACATCGGAAGGCACAAGATTGACTTATTTAGCCTTTTATGTCACCAGATCATCTGTGCTTAACAGTCAGTTCCGACCGAGCTCCCAACATGGAAATCGTTTACTCCAATTAAAAAATAATAATAATAATTGTCTGAAAAGGCAACTGGTGTAAAATCGGGCTAAACATTAAGTAGTGTACACCTGGCTTGAGTTAAATAATTTGTAAATTAAATGGGTCCCCATTACATGAACCAAAAGGATTTTGCTGTTTAAAATGTGCTATTAAGAATGATCTGTTGCACCATGGTCCTGTAGAAACGACATTTCGTTCCAATGTATAACGAGCTATATGGAAAAATGACAAAAGCCTACTTGACTTGATCTTTCTTCTTTTCTTCAGACAAGTTCTTGTTAATGCTGCAGTCGGTGAAGAGGGCCTACACTATTGACCCGGATCACCCCTGGCTTCACCAGTGTCTAGTGCGCTTCTTCAAAAGAGGTAAGACTCCCAATCCTGCCTCATTATTAGACCTGATTTGTTTTTGTTTTGTTTTAGTTCTGTGTGTTCTGATAAAGCTCTATCTGATTGGCGCGCTTTGTTGTCATGTGATTTTCTCTCTCACTGACAGTATCGGAGGCTAAAGACTTGGCAGATCCCGTTCGCACAGTTCTCAAGCAGGAAATCTCTCGGTTGTTCGGTGACAGCAACTCCAAGAGCTTCAATCAGGCCTTCCTCAGCAAGCACTCAGACTCGATCCCTCACCGATTAGCAGGTACTTGCGCACTAACAGACACCGGTTCATACTGTGTACACACACACAAACTATAACTTGCCAGACTAACCTGTGTTTCTCTGTATGGTCCCTTTTCATCTTGACTTGAAGCTGCCAAAATCATGTTCTACTTGGACCCTTCAACGCAGAAGAAGGCAGTGGAACTTGCTATAGAACTGGACGAATCGCTTAATAACAGAAGCATTCAGGTAAAACAGTACAATTCAGAGCAAGTAGGAAAGCACATTACCCATTCTAGTATCACTAAGATACAATAGGCGTGTTTCATCCAAATGGTTTGCAAATGTTAAAATCTGTTTTCGTCACCCTTTATCGCGTTTTCTCTTTTATTAGTACACTAACTTTTTTGCCTCGGTCGAGCGGTAACCTTTTTTTCAGAGACCTTATTTTCTAATTCAAAATTCACATTAAAGCATGTGAACGGAAACACCACTTGTATTTTAACTTGAACAAAAGTGGCTTCACCCAAAAGAGCCTGACTTCCAGACAGGCTAGTAAGAAACATCCCAGCGTGATTTGTACCGTGTGAGCATTTGTGCAGACAGCTGATGAATTCTGGACAGTGAATGAATAGGGACACAGCGATCTATATTAGCCTAAAACATTGGAATTTATCATTATTTCCACCTTAAGTTCATGGGATTGGTGCATCTCTAGGAATGAACTGACCTTGCCAAAATGTTGTCCTTTTTTTGAAAGGTGACATGTAGGACATTTCTAAATTGTTTATCCAGATCACAATGCAGTTTTCTTTTCTTTTTTTCCCCCCCAGGGGAAGTTCAGGATTAGTTTATTTAAAACATGTATTAAAACATCAAAATCCCCCATAATTTATTGCTTACACATACAAATTGACTGTGGATTCTTCCAGGCCTGTGACTCAGTGCACTGTGTGTGACCTTTTCAAAATCCCCGAATTGCTCTAACGCTCCAAGTTTACACAACATTCTTTCTTGTAAACGTAGTGACACGCACACTACACTGTTGAGCACAGAAATTGGGATTTAAAATTTTACAAGTTTGCTGGGAAGGACGTGTTTGTACTTTTTTAGTTTTTGTTGGAAAATTCTAATGACTATTTAAATTCAATTCAACTTTATCATTACTCATCTACAGGAGTGTACAGTATAACGATATAAATATAATTTGGGTATGATATGGTCACACAATGGAAACAGTATTGTTATGGTAACATTGTGCACCTCTCCTGGTTTCACTGTCATTAGCTGTTCCCCATCGCTGTTCTCTTTATTTGTCATGCATCACTCACCCAACACAAAGACTATCTGAACCTGTCACACTTAAAAAGCGGCGTTGATGCGGGGGGGGATTTTTGTCACAGATCTCAAATATTGGACTGAAATCATGTAGCGAGCGCTCATGCTAAAAGGTGTGTACCCTGAATAATCCCAGCATGCTTTTCTCATCCTGCGCAGATCTGCACAGAGGTGTTGGAGAGCCTGCATGACGGTAGTCTCGGAGACACCGCAGAGACGGCCGAGCCGTACCGGGCCGAGTGTCACAAAATCTACCCGTACACGATGGCCTTCATGCCTCCCGGCTACGAGGAAAACACGAAGATTGCCGTGAACGGGGACCTCTCCACGGAAACCGAGGAGCTCGCCAATGACATGTGAACACCTGAAAGGGGGTGGGGCTGAGGGAGGAGTGGGGGGTGGAGCAGGAGGAGGGGCAACAGCGCCATTTTTGAAACAGCTAAGACGACATGCTTCTGTGCTGAACTTCCCGGGTTCTCTCCGCCCCCTGAATAGGTGACAGCAGAGATGTTTAGAGTCCATTTGTATCTTAGGACAGCTTCTAAGGAGGACAAGAAAATATTTCACTGGCAACAGCCCTAAACCACATTTACATAGTAATATTTACACCAACTTGACTGTGTTTATAAAAAAGGTAAAGCGCAGCAGAAATAAAGAAATTGTCATTAAAAGGAATATTACATTTATCCATTTGGCAAATTCTTTTATCCAAAGCAACTTTCAAGTAAGGCAGAACCAATACAGCCACACAGTTGAGCAGTTAAAACTTAAAGGTCTTGGTCAAGAGCCCAACAGTGGCTCTCTGGTGGTCCTGGGATTCAAACTCACAACCTTCCCATTCTAGTACAGAACCTTTAAGGAATGGTTTGGTGAAAAATTGAATTTACAGAATTTTCAGCATGTTAGGTGTCTGAAGTTCTTTTAGTTTTGAACTGAAGTTACAAGGCTAACGTAGCTAAGAAGTAAGTCTGTCTCACCCAAAATCATTATAAATACATACCCTTTTATATACTTGCAACAACATTGTTAAGCTAAATAATCACATTTTTTAAATAAATGATCTTAAAAAATTGCAGGAATAGTCTAGATATACACATTATGTTCAAAGTGTAACTATATTATCATCTGTATAACTTTCAGCTTTCTGGTACAATTCTGCCTTTAAACTTTGGGAGGCCTATGGAGCAGAATGATACCAAACTTTGTTTGATTTGTTTGATCAACTTAGTGATTCAAGTTATCCAACATGGCTGCCCCCATAACTTTACAGCATTCAACTACATGGTAAAGTTTAGTTCATTTTTCATAGATTACATTGTCACAAAAGGTGTCCTAAACCACATCGGCTGGTCTGTGTGACATTACTAAAGAACTTAAAATGGTTTCAGATGCATACAGTCAAGCCGGAAAGTCTGCACACCCCTTTCACCTTCTCCACGTTTCATTACATTACAGAATTCTACAGTAGATTGAGTTCATTTTTTGCCTCAAACATCTACACACAATAGCCAATAATGACAAAGTGAAAACAGG
>JAOUQW010000038.1:20870988-20881426 GCA_028565825.1 Olivaichthys viedmensis | reverse complement strand
GATATTAAATGGGGTAGTCTGTAAACTGTCTGTAAACAATACTGACTGGGGAAAGTGTCCCAGCAGCAGCAGGATGGAGAAAATGTCTATTTGCAGTGGAAAAATAAAATAAAATAAAATAAAATATGTAGGCCTACGTATTATTTATCCATAAAATTCCCATGATACCTTGCGTGGTATATGTGCAAAACTTCAGGTAAGTGTAAACAAACATAATGCTAAATACTAATGCAACATCTAAAATGGAATAAATTTACAAAAACAACATTAAAACAATCTACCGTTGAAGATGAAAATATGAAAAAGTTGTTAAAAGTACTTTTAGTCATTTTGTAGTCATTCAGTCACACTTTTTTAAATAATTAATTAGAAAATTGATACATAATTAAAGAACATATGAAAATAAAGTATGTTATAAGTGACATTTATTCAGAGACCATTTCCTACATCAAGGGTCATTCAGGCAAAGGTTTGGGAGACTTGTTTCAATAGACTTACGTTAGTTTACTAAAAATAGAACATGAGATGTTAAACATTAGAATGTGGATTTATGTCTTTGAATACGTAAATATGGAAATGATGGATTTCTTTAGATGCTTTAGATGGATTTCTTTAGACACATTTCTTTCTTGCGTGATTTATGATCATAACATTCTTGTTTTAGCCACCAGTTTAGTTTTGCTTGGCTGTAGTGGCTGCCAAAACTGCATACGCCATCCCAGAATTCTAAAACAACAATTAAACACTCCAGCCAACTCTCCCCGGCTATGCTAAAACAATGATTAATTACACCTTCATTTTCTAACCAGAAGTTCCATAGATACATAATATCTTCTACCCACTGCACTTGTGCATCAAACATGTATCACAGAAGTACGTAGACTAGATACAGTAAATATAGCAGCCTGGATGTAGAATACACAACAACACTCCTAGTGGTCGGCAAAAACAATGCAGAAGACACAACAATTACTGAAATCAACCTTATGACATCACATTTATGAATTTGGTTGCACACTTGAATGTTATAGATAGATCTTTTTTCAATGCATCATTAGTATGCAATAAAGCCAAGTGATTCCTGTTCGGCTAAAATTACAAGGCAATGACTTATTGGTGGCCTTTAATGCCTTGGGGGAAACAATGTGGATATGACATCTCTAGCCATAAAACCTCCTGGAATGAGACTTCACAAAAAACATATGGCAAACTTTAGCAATGCTTGCCAAAACGGTGGATGATGTCCTCATGGGAGAAAAGAGGGGAAAGCCAAAGAAGCAGATGTAATTTTTCTTGGTTGAAGCCCAGATAGTCTTTTGGTCGTGGAGTTTGGTACGTGGAGTACATTGTCACACTATTTGCACTTTAAGTAGTCAGGTGTCTAATGACCTTGTATTGTTTTGTATGTTGCACCTGGGGGTCAATATACCGTCCCACTGTATACATGTTTTTGGATGGAATGAGGAAAATATCTTGTTTATAAGAAAGTGTGTGTGTTAGAAAGAGATACATGTTTAAGGATTGCTATCTGCTCTGACTGGTGAGTGTTATTAACATGAGTAATTATTTCTGCTAGTATAGGTCCCACACACCTCAACAGCCCCAGGTTTAAGTTTAACTTCATTGCTGACGTTGTGGAAAAAATCGCCCCTGCCGTGGTACATATCGAGCTCTTTCTCAGGTAAATACCACCTCTGTGAATAATGTTGTTTCGGTAATGTTGCACTAAATGTTGCTTCATATTTCATGGTTCACTTCAGGTGCTTGAAGTGCTTAACTGAACTAATGAATTTAGCATTTGGAAACGTATGCAAGTACTGTAAAACCTGTGAAACAGTCCTTTTTAATAAGAAGTGCTTAGCAAGTGCTTGAAGTAAAGAAAGACATTTAATATGAAACATGTCATTGTAGTATTGGTTTGAAATCAGTACTCTCACCCACACATACCTAACACTTGCACCTGACACCTGCTGCCCTAGTTTTTATTACCTGACTAAATTCTTAAATAATTTGCGATGCCTGGAAAATGTACGTTTAGCTTGCGTAGTCAATTAAAAGTTTTGAAAAGTGCTTGAAAAGTCCTTAATAGTCCTGAAATTCCTTTTTTTAAGCATCTGTATGAACTCTGTGAAATATGTAAAATATGTGAAAGATGCACGAGAATAAAAAGCACAAGGCGACTGTTATGACAACACTGCCAGTGCCAAGTTTATCGCTGTGTGTTTAAGTTCACATGATTGTTGCTTAGGAACTGTTTATGTCACAAGGTAAAATACGAGCTAAATACTTTATTGCTTTGAATGGTTATCAGTGACAAATTAGGGCAGTGTTATGCATGTCAGACAGTGCCAATATATATGAACACTGCTGTTCTGTTCACCACTTGGATGAATGCAATGAATGTCTCACTGACTGATCTCTTTATAGCAATGCAATTGTAACATTCATTTTATATACCCAATATACTGTATCATAACCATATATAAACAATATTTATGGACATAGATTATGCAAAGTTACATGCTTAGAGAGCCTCCTGGTGGCAGGTGGGAGTGTAAATGAGATACGGAGGGAATGGGACAGCAACTCAAATCACCTTTTTATTTCTTTGTAACGGCCGACCCAGGGAAAGAATGCTTGTGAGCATCTATTTTTGGCTCGTGCCAATAATCAAACAATCAAAACAATAAAGATGCAGCTTTTCAGCTCAGTCTCCACTTCTGTTGCTTAGCCTCGGTTCTGCAGCTCTCACTGCCACACACACACACAGCTCACTGCTCAAAGGGAGAGAGAGAGCGAGCCACGCCCCCAGCTGCTACATTCATATTTACAAAGACCTGTCGTGTTTTAACACATTTATTTCACATTTATTAGTCTCAGATTAAAATGACCTGAACATCATCTCTGCAATATAAACATGATTTTTATGTTCTTTGGAGAACTTGAACCAAGCACACAAAGTTTCATGGAAATCTTTTACATTTTTAAAAATATTTCTCTACTCCAGTTATCCAATTATGTTCACTTTCATGTTATAATGTAACTTGCTAATATAATTTACATTTATTACAAGTACTCTTGTTATTTCCTAAATGTTTTGTGTCCAGCCATCCGCTGTTTGGTCGCCATGTGCCGTTGTCGAGTGGTTCCGGGTTTATTGTGACAGAATCTGGTATGATCGTGACCAACGCTCACGTGGTGAGCAGCAGCGCCGCTACAGCGGGCCGACAGCAGCTCCGCGTGCAGCTTCGCGACGGCAAAACGTACGAGGCCTCCATAACAGACATCGACAAGAAGGCCGACATAGCCACCATCAAAGTGAACCCACGGGTGAGAGACAACGGGGTTTACAGTTGGGGTCAAATGGGATGATAAATTCACGGTTCCTTTACCAGTGTATCTCCCAAAAACGTTGGGAGTTGACGTTTGACTTTAGTCACATGTCGTGACGTCACCATGTACTAGGGGCAGGGTTTATTTGATTGACAAGTTGTCAAAATGCATAGTTGTGATCGTCTATCAGACACAAAGACGTTTGTCTACCCAACACTAGCTGGTGAGAGAATAATCAGGCCATGAAAATATATTGGTTTAGGATGCCAGGTAGTGATGATAGGAGGTTTACTGGTATAAATGAGAAACCAAAAGAAATTTGTCAACCGGTAGAGATTTTCAAATCCCTACAAACTACAAAGACAACTAATGTATTTGTCCTAAAACTGCAAAACTGCAAAACTGCTGAACATATACAGCTGTAAGGTTGCTGAGAGTGGGAATCGACAACTCAATGTCACTATTACTTGCTACTTGGAAATCTTCCACCGCTCAGTAAGTACCTTACCATCTTTCTATCGTTGACCTGTCCATGATTATGTCACGGGTTTCCAGAAGCTGGTGACACAAAAGGAGTTTGACGAAGGAGGGCATGACAACAGGAAAATAGGTCGCTGAAGTTACTCTTTTTAAGAGGATCTCTCTTAGCATTCTATAGTTTCTATAGTCAGTGTAGTAATACAGTTTTCCCCGATTTTTGTCTGGTATGTTTGTTCTTTGTTCTTTAAAAGTAGACTATTTTGTTGTAAAAATTTTTTTTGCATGTTTCAAGTGTCATTTGTACCATAGCTATTTCAGATTTCCTTATCATGATATACAGTCATTTCAATATCGTCACACATCATCTACAGCAAGCACACTCAGTCTGACTCTTATAATGCCTGAAAATCACAATTTCAAAACACATGAATGCTAAGCTGAGCAAGACCTAGGTGTCAGCCAGAAATGTGCATGAGACCACTTCCTAAAAAGGCCATACTTTATGAGCCTGTGAATTTTCCTGGCACAGATTAGTCTTTTCCCCTTGAGACATTTATGGGTGTTAATGAACTTTCCACATGCACTGTATATTACTTGTTAAATTATCAGCAACTCCGATGGCAATACTCATCTGTACACCACTGCAGCCTGTGTGAGCTCATCTCTCATGCTCGATGACCTGCTTTATATCTCACTCCCCACCGCGTCTAGGCCACTTGGACATGTAAATGTGGCCTGCTACAGCACTTGCATGGGAACTTTGGAGATAAACACTTGAGAGCGACCGGTCTGGCCAGGGAGTGAGCCGAA
This sequence comes from Olivaichthys viedmensis, assembly GCA_028565825.1. NCBI lineage: Eukaryota > Metazoa > Chordata > Actinopteri > Siluriformes > Diplomystidae > Olivaichthys > Olivaichthys viedmensis. Next base: position 20,876,803 of record JAOUQW010000038.1, on the reverse strand, counting down.
TGTTTGGTTTATACTATCAGAGATGGAAAAATGAGATTCCGTGGAAGTCTGGGACAAGAAAAAGCAGTGGCGTCAGAGAGTGTTCTCGCTTAAGAGCGTTAGCAGACCTCACAGATGGTTTGTTTCTATTGACAGTATTCATCGTCATTTCACAATTTTGCACTTTAGAACGTTATTTCTCCCTTAATATCAATTTTTTCTTTATGAGACAACAGAAAAAAATGTTTCTGCAATTTTCTGTAAAATGTACAGCCTTTGGACGGAATAGACATGTTATGTCTTTGATCCTTATTTTGCTGAGTGAAATAAAGATAAGATATATTTACAACGTCGGTCAATGGGAAATCCATTGCTAAGTGGTGAACTGAACATGAAGGTTTACCTTATTATTGTTTCACATTTGGCTCTGTCTCTTTTTGTGTATCAGATAAAGCTGCCAGTGTTATCTCTGGGCCGATCAGCTGACCTGCGCCCGGGTGAGTTTGTGGTGGCCATCGGCAGCCCGTTTGCCCTGCAGAACACTGTGACCACAGGCATCGTGAGCACGGCGCAGAGAGATGGCAAGGAGCTCGGCATCCGAGACTCTGACATGGACTACATTCAGACAGACGCCATTATCAATGTGAGACTTCAGTCCTGTCAGCGTCCCTCATGTGACTTGCTGGGTAAATTCAATTTTAACATACTCTCTCTCTCTTGTAGTATGGAAACTCAGGTGGCCCACTCGTTAACCTTGTAAGTGTTATCCAGATATCAATTTACTTCTTCTTAGCATATTTCCACTGTCACTTCAGTGGGGATGCTCAATGACCTTTGACTTTCTTTTGCCTCAGGATGGCGAGGTTATTGGAATAAACACATTAAAGGTGACAGCTGGGATCTCTTTTGCCATTCCGTCAGACCGTATTAGTCAATTTCTAGATGAGTCTTATGACAAGCAGTACAAAGGTAGGAACCTTGCCATGACTACAGTATAAGTACTGATTTCTTATCTGCAACACACTAACACCTTAATTCAGAATTCACATAATAAGTCATTGGGACTTGGCAAGATATTCTGTTCCTGTTACAAACAAATGATGCAGTTCAGTGAGGTTTTCTATGAGGACTTTGAAATGTATCTTGTGTCTGTTTCAGATAAACACAGACTAGTCAGGCTGCAGTACACGCCGTCTCAACCTGTGGCATCTGACTCAGGTGAGACAACTCAGATAATACTATATATTTTATTTATTCTATTTTCTCTTTATTTTGGCAGGTAGTTCCTTCTTACAAAATGTAGTAACACATTACAAGAAGCCTTTTAAATCCTGAGTTATTAATTAGTAACAAAATAGAATGCAATATGAAGAGTTAGATGGTATTATGTGACAATTTATCATTTTAGACAGTCAGAAAAATTATTGTATTATATATTCTTGTTGAAATCATTATAACTCAAAGGGGAGCATCTCTTAATATGAAAGTATACCCATGTCAATTTTCAGATTGACCCATGTCTGCAGATTTGTATTTAGTTTGATGAGGAATCAAATTTACACAATTTCCCACTTACCACAAATGTTGTCGATCAGCCAAGACATGTTTGGTGTCCAACGTTTGCTTCTGTAGTTTTGCACTGGAGATACAAGGCCAATGTAGCTAACAACTAATAGAAGTCTCTCGCACGCAAAATCTTTTCCATAAACACATACCCAAATCTTTTTTTACTGGCTTCTAATGACATTATTAAGCTTTTTACTCATTTTTAATAAAGGATTCTATAAAATAGCAGGGATAGTCCAGATTTACAAATTTAAGTTAAAAGTAGAACTTTGAACCTTCAACATTTGGGAGGTTAGAATCATTTTTTTTTTCAGAATTACTTTCAGAATCAAACTTGCACAATTTGGTATGATTATGTCCCCTAGGCCCTGCCTTCCAAAGTTTGGGTTTGATCAGAGTTGATATAATCCTTTTTTCTGGGTTTTACTAACTAAGATGAATAATTACCTTTATTACAGATGTAAAAGGCACAAAGAAAAGGTTTCTTGGAATCAAAATGATCACCCTCACAGAGAAGTAAGTTAAATAAAACCGCTACTTATGATTAAAATCTTACAATAATACTACTTAGTGGATGTATACAATGTAAAGTTGGTGTAATTAACATTAAGTAAGCAGGTCAAGTTAAGACTGGGGCCTCTATTTAAATTCAACCACATTTCAGACGAAATGTGTGGACATTTTAACAGACTAGAGCAATTTTGTTAGATTTCATATGAATAGATCATAATAAAAGCCATGACCGATAGCCCCACCCCTCATCCTGACCTACAATATATAAATTGAGTTATTGTTCTCGTTATATATTGAGGAATTCTGTCTATACTTTTTTTTCTGTTTTCTTCTCTCAATTTTTTTTTTAGCCTGGTTGAAGAGTTGAAACAGTATGATCCATATTTCCCAGATATCAGCGGTGGAATTCTCGTTCATGAGGTCATCCCAGATTCCCCTGCGCAAAAGTATGTCCTTCAGCAAACAAGCCGCTTCAAACACCAAAAGAGATTTCTTTTTGAATACCAATTGCCCAAGCTATGAGAAAACTCTGTCATATTTTTTGCATTGTTTTTTGTATTCAGGGGTGGACTCGAAAGTGGTGACGTCATCGTGAAGCTGAATAGCCGTCCGTTGCTCAGCACTGATGATTTACAGTTGGCCCTTCAAGAAGCCACGCCCCTTCTTTTGGAAGTTAATCGTGGCAACACTAGCCTACTATTCAATATTGAACCTCGCATTAACGTGTAATAAAAATCAGAGTTTGTTGGTAGACTGGCATGGGATTAGACATTTTTAGGACAATGCAATTTAGAGCTATCAATGATAACTACATTTATGGATGTCTCGGAATGCACCGAAACCCTAAAAGCACCATTTTTAGTGGTACTGGACATATTTAGATTTTGACAGGGCCATACAGTCAGTCACTGAAGCCATATGTGTGTCTTTATGTCCTTGCCCCCTTACTACAAACTGCAAGAAGATGTTTTTTTTGACGGATTTCTTGTCTCAACATGCAGCGTTTTTTTTATATTAGCTGACTTGCTGGGATCTGTCCTTGGCTATGTCCAGTAGCGTTGTAGTGTAGTGTTCACTATGTATGCATACTATTTAATACACCAGTGCAAGCCAGTCTATGTATATGCTGTAGCTTCTATTTCTTCCAGTCAAAATAAAATTATGTATACCTTGCCTTTTTTCTGTGACATTTTCAGAGTAATGTTTGATTTTCAATGACCCCAGACACACCACAAAACTGTCAGAGTGATACTTAAAGAGAAAAAAGGCAGTGCTGTCTGTAGCAAACTAAAATCAATTGGGATGGTCTGGGAGGAATTTAAAGGATCGAGAGACATCCAACCTGCTCCACAAACCTTTGGAATATTCTGCAAATAGCATGGCATAGCATTTTTGAGAAACTTCTGGAAACGATAACAGTTCGCATGAAAGTGTGTGCAGCAGTTAGGCTACTAAAGTCCTTTTTTTTTTATTAAAAAAAAACATATAGTTGAATTGTTTTTAGGTTAGTGTTACAAATATTGACATGTATAATATTGCTTTCCTCCAAATAAACCTGGTTAGTCTTTAATGTTAAGATTTTGTAGACTACCATGAATAAATACAATAATTTATGGTGCGTTTCATTGAGTGGTACTGTGAGAATACACAGTTTGAATACACTGGTTCTGTTACTTGACCCTTGATGGTATTTACAAAATTTAAACTAGCAATTATTTGCACCAGAGGAATAAAATATGGTGGTATTTTATTCTTCTTCTTTACTCTAAACAGGAATATAAAGAGAAGGCCACTGCATGCAAGAAACATGTGAGAAATAGATGAGGCTCCTGAAGCAGCTCTTCCCAGCCCACTACCATTACAGTGTGGCTTGCTGTATCCATTTCTTGGTCTTGTTCTGTCATACTTCATCGGGGTGTGCGGGAAGGACACATACGCAAAGCCACTTAACACCATACTTTATTTGGCTCCAACAGGCAACAAACACAGAGCACAAAGACGTGACAGGTCAACATACACACATACAACAGAAGACAAATCATGACTGAAAAACGGGGGTACTTATACATACTAATCAGGGAAAACAAACAGGAAACAGGTGGACACACTTACGTGTCAGACAGGGGCGTTAACCAACGAAATCACAACAAACACTGATATCACACGTGTCACGCAGTCACGCGCACAACCATGCACGGCAAAGCATCCGTGACAGTCATGAAACGTGTACAAGATTGTCTTGGACAGAATTGCAAAAAACACACAATGATTCTTTTCACTGGAGAGGACAATTTGGAGGGCAAACCTATTTAAATCTTTATTCAATTGAATCAGGATCTTAGTGAACTTGTGAAAGTACATGAGAGCAGATTTCATGCAGTCAATAACAGAGATACAAGCAATCAGATTCAAGTGGATCAACAAAATAGCTATAAACAAACATTGTTTGTTACTTTCTTTCTTCGACTTTCTTACTTCAACAGGAAAGCGGTGTCCAGAGGGTAGTCCGAACAGCAATGCAGAATCATTTCATCCTTTCCAAGTACTGCAGGACATATATCAAGATCTGCTGAAGAAATTCATACCATTCCGACAGTCTGACAAGAACGGTCCAGATTCAGCCGGGGATTTCTGATTAGCCAATGTATGTATGAGCTTTTGGCTCTTATGGTTATGATTATGATTATATTCATTATCCTTTAAAAAATTTATTAATCTTAATATGAGTACGTTTAGACCACCTTAACACAAAATGATTCAGATCACTTTCAGAGATGCAACTAGCTTGGCTTCTGAATGTACAATGTATAATATTGTAATATTTCCCTCACAACCTTTAAGAAACGTCTGAAGATGCAGCTCTTCTGAGAGTACCCGAAATTGCAGTGCAGAGGAGACGGAGCAGAAACCAATTCTACTTTTGAACACTAAACCTTACTTCATTATATGAGCATTACATGGAGTTTATCACTAGATGGAGTTCTTGCCTTGGGCTCCTGGCTTTGCTGTTTTTTTGAGAGGCATTGCTCATTTAGTCTGCCCTCTGTTGATTATTAACAGACTGTATGTCTCTCTCTGTATGTGACACTTTTAAATGCTTAGGAGAGTTATGAATGCAATCTTAGGACATTTTCAAAGTCCAGTGCAAAATATTTCCAGTATCTGCCTTTAGTTGTAATGTAGGTGTTTTACAATTGAAACAATTGGTAAATGGCAATATGTAATTTTCCATGCATAGTATGCTCTCTCTCTCTCTCTCTCTCTTTCTCTCTCTCTCTCTCTCTCTCTCTCTCTCTCTCTGTCTCACACACACACACGCGCACACACACACACACACACACACACACACACACACTCCTCTCTGTCTCTCTCATTGCCTTCCACATTCCATTAGCCTACACACACACACAATCTAGAGGAGGCCTCCCACGCATAACTCTAATCCACATACAGTGCATGTGGAAAGTTTTCAGACCCTTTCAAGTTTTCCACACTTTTGTATGTTTCAGACTCATCTTAAAATGGATTCAACTATTTTTTTTCCCAAATCAATCTACACACAATACTCCACAATGACAAAGCAAAAACTGGTTTTTGGAATGTTTTGTAAATTTATTAAAACTAAAAATATTCAATTTACATGAGTATTCAGACCCTTTATTATGACAGTCGCAATTGAACTCTGGTGCATCCTACTTCTATCAATGGTCCTTGAAATGCTTCTACAACTTCATTGGAGTCCACCTGTGCCTAATTG